>WNGS01007925.1:0-24444 GCA_020271785.1 Procambarus virginalis
TCTCTCTCTCTCTCTCTCTCTCTCTCTCTCTCTCTCTCGGATGATAGGAGAGGATAGGATAACTGTTATCCTATCTCAGCTCATTTGAAGCCTGCTCCTAGAAACTCATTTATTCATGAGAATGTACTTTGAAACTATCACAGAGGGAGCTATCGTATAAGGAACTTGGTGAAGCTGCAAGCAAGAGCTGTAATCCTTCCATCATAACCTTCATCTGCGCGTACTAGTGGCTTTACAAGAGTGTAATACTGTCCTATTCAATGTATTCTCACAAACCCAATGTACCTTCTTGTATATAAATAAATAAATAAATAAATAAATCTATTAACAACATTAGGTAACAATCAAATTAAGAACAGGATGAGGTTGTAGCCAACTGTATGCCAGAGCCTTCATGTGGTCTGTTGACCTGATCTCCCGTTTATCAACCTGTAAGCTAACAAGTTCCAGATGCGAGTCAGCCTCGGAATGAATGATCGCTGATGGAGCGATAATCTTGAGAACGACACTTCCAGCATGAAACTGTTGAAGGTTGAGAGCCTAGTGCTACGAGTAGGAACTACTGGTATTCCACGGAGTTCGGCAAGATGCGGAACTTTGAGGATGTTGGCTTTGTACATAACAGTAAGGTCAACAACGACACGACCGTGTTGCAGGGTCTGGTGTTCAGACCATTCCCACCAGACTTGGTCAAGACTAGAGATATAAGCCTTCTTGCCCGTCTCTCTCCACTATGTCCAACAGTCTGATGAAAGATGGGGGGGGGGCAGGGAAGGTAAGGGAACTGTCAGGAGAGAGCGCCAATAAGACTATATAGCACTTGGAAAGGGTCAGGATTAGTATTTGGGATGGGCCGGGGCAAGGAATGGTGCCCAACCACTTGGACGGTCGGGGATTGAACGCCGACCTGCAAGAAGTAAGACCGTCGCTCTACCGTCCAGCCCAAGTGGTTGGGTAGGGGGGGGCGCAGGCGATCCAGGAAAGAGGTACACACTCTAGATGAGAGAGCAAACTTGTGCTTTATATAAGATTTTACATCCCTTGCTGTCAAGAAGGTGTGAGATGCGCAGTAGGGCTGTAAGTTTCCTGGCTGCATTTCGAGCTAGGTTGTGGACATGGCTCTTTATTGTCTATGAAGTGTCGAACTTCATTCCCAAGATGTCAAATTTAATGTGAACTCTAGGATTTTGCCGCCTATTTGCAAATCTGTCCTTTTTGTCATGTACAGTCTAGTTATCATCATCGCTTGTGTCTTCTCAGCCGTAAATGTGACCTGCCATCTCCTACCCTAGGTAGAAATCACTGAAAGTTGGTGATTAGTGATTCTTGCAGCAGTTGGCATTTCCTCCTTTCTGTATGTGAAGGATAGAGGGCAGTCATCAGCATAGGCATGAGCTTCAGGAATGAGATGAAGTAGATCGTTGAAATAGACATTCCACTGCAGAGGGCCAAGCACACTGCCCTGTGGAACGCTGGCACCAAATGAGTAGCTATCGGATTCTGCTCCATTGAGGACTACTCAATGGAGCAGAAAGTTCAAGAAGTTAGTCTTTAAATAACTTTAAGATGGAGCCTTAGATGCCTAGTGGTCGAAGCTTCACAACAAATCCAGAGTGTCAGACCCGATCAAAGGCTCCTGCTGTGTCTAGAGCAACAACACCACTGATCTTGGACTCATTCAGTGACTGATGCCACTTAGGGGGCATGACCTCGGATTATTAAAAGTTGTTCCAATGTAATCAAAATTTATTGACGTGTTACATGTAAAGAGTGCTGCAACTGGTCCACGTTTCAGCATCGCAGCCTAAATAGAAAGGGAGAAAAATAAATTTACAAAATTTTTCAACATTTTCAACGTTGAATGAAAAACACAAGAGTCAACCGAAATCATTTCTATGATACTCAGCTATCACATTACTATATAATAAAGGTTTGTAACTTATAATTCTATCTCAAATGTATTTAGTGCAATAATACAGATTTTCAAAGTTCACCCAAAAAATTAGGCAAGAAAATGATGTTTATAAATATTTATAAAATCAATAAATGAACTTACGTTTTTTTCATAAGTTGGGGTTTTAGAGGCATACTCTCTACATATAATGTGCAAGTTTCATGTAAATTGAATAATAAATTAAAAAGTTATTCAACCATGTAGTTGCTAATTTCTTACCTGTATAAAATAGAGGTCAAAGTTCAGCCACCTGTGGCTGAGGTTGATGTCGACCAATTTCATTCAAAATTGGCACTCTTGTAGATAGGCATGCCTTCAGTAAGGTGCGCAAGTTCCATGAAGATCGCCTGATAACAAAAGAAAAATAATTATTAACAAACTAAAAAAAATATTTCCAGCAGTTTTATATTTACAATTATTTATGATGTAATATCAAAATATAACACTAAAACATTCTAACCTAATATAATTGGTCTGAAATTGGGTCCTCAAGGTGGCACTGCATTGGCACTAGTAGGCACCTGCCCCATAGCCAGGGTCAGCTTCCTCAGGGGCCTTTCTTGGCTTTGTGGTGCATCTCGTTGGTTTCTGCATCATGTTGTCCTTCATTTTGAAGTACCAGTCGGTCAGGTGCTAGGCCCTACAACATCAGGAGAGGTGCTAGGCCGTGCTACATCAAGTGCGAGAACGTCTGGAGGGGCAGGGGATGTGGCTCGGTGGGAGGTAGTGAGGCAGGCTTGTGTGTATTGTGACGGGGGAGGTGACACACTCCTCACGCTGCTTGTCTCAAGGCCACCTCTGTCTTCACTCAACAGAACGCGGTTTTGCGTCAACATGGCTCTCTTCTCCTTCTTTACTCGGCTACCGTATATACCTCTTACTTTTCGAGCTTTCGTCTTATTCGACAATAAACCCATTGTGCAGTAGATACTATAGAAAGCGATTCACAGGAAGATTTGTGTGAGCGTGTCAACAATAACTCCACCCGCACCGGGACACAGTACTCACCTAATTGTACTCACCTAATTGTGCTTGCGGGGGTTGAGTTTTGGCTCTTTGGTCCCGCCTCTCAACTGTCAATCAACAGGTGTACAGATTCCTGAGCCTACTGGGCTCTATCATATCTACACTTGAAACTGTGTATGGAGTCAGCCTCCACCACATCACTGCCTAATGCATTCCATTTATTAACTACTCTGACACTGAAAAAATTCTTTCTAACGTCTCTGTGGCTTCTAACTGTGTCAGTCACAGTGTGTGACTGACTCAGTTGATGTGCTCAACCTCCCAATCCCCACATGAGACTGTTGCCAATGAGTGAGTTTATAATCTGTATATGCATAACAAGTTATTTTCCACTCTATTAGGAAATATTGGACGTTTACAACGTATGACGCATCACCCTACGACGCACCCGAGCCGCGAGGACCGGATTTGGGACAATTGCGGCTGGAAAATTTACTCTAATTACGTTATTTTTCATTATATCATAAAACGGTTTGCACCACGGTGTTACCAGAACCTTGTAGTATTTTTTGAAATATTTCAGAAATATTCGATTTTTGTCAGATTTTTCAGGTCATGCCCCCTTAGTGGAGAGATTTAGCAAGAGATCAGCAGCAGATCGGCCTTTTCAAAAACAGTACTGTCGATCACATATTAGTCGATGATGATCAAAAAATTATATCATTTGCTGAGCAATTAATGATTCTAGGATTTTGCTAGTAATGGAGAACAGTGACACTGGTCTGTAGTTACCAACCACTGAGCGGCTCTTTGTTTTGTGCACTGGAACAACGTCTGCATTCTTCTATAAGGAGGGCCACATTCCTTGAACTAGACAGAGTTGGAAGAGGCACGTGAGAGGTGGAGCCAACAGATCAGGGCAGGTACGTCGTAATCGTGGACTGACCTTATCTGGCCCCACAGCTTTACTTGTGTCTAACTTTTTAAGGAGAAGAAGAACTTCAGCCTGCTTTATAACCACTTCAGTCATCCTGGACATAGTGCTTGGGGCAAGATGTGGAGGCTGACGTTCAGGATCAGGGACATGCATCTTGGCAGCAAAGTGGTTTGTTAGTAGATCAACCTTCTCCTGATTGCTGGTTGCCACAGTACCATCTTCTCTGTTTAGTGGTGGGATTGTATCCTCAGATGGGTATCCCTGCCGATCCTTCACCAGGGACCACCAGACCATGGATCCAACCCTTCCAGATGCAAGTTTTCTTTGAATTTCTGACTCCCTTCTGGATATAGCCCACTTTTGAACTTATTTCGTTATTCGACAAGATTGTCTATGAATGTTTCGCTTATTAACCGAGCGATGCCGTTTAAATCTCCTCCAGGCCTTGTTTTTGGTTTCAGCTGCCATCCGGCAGCGATATCCACACCAAGGCTGAACAGTCGGCTTGGTTACATACTAACGGTGAGCATATAGCCTATGCTGGAGGTCAAGTACACGACCGGTGAAAATGTTTGCTTGGCTGTTTACGTCCCCCTGGAGCAAGGCATTCCAATCAGTTGATTCAAGCTCTGAGCAGAGGGCTGGCCAGTTCCCTCAGCCTCAAAGCTGGGTAGTTCGAACAGATTCTTCACCTCGATCTGTTGGGATAGCCAGTGTAGTAAAGATAACCTGGTGGTCTGAAGAACCAACATATCCCAGAGGTCTGCAGTGAACTATGTTTGCAGGAAGGTCAGTTATGACAGGATCGAGGGACGAGCCTGACATGTGGGTAGGAAAGCTCACAAAATTTTTGAAGTTGAAGACTGCTAAGAGTTTATCAATATTCATCTGTATAAGATACTGGTTGAGATCACCGACAATTATAATGTGCTGACAGTTGTGCTGCATTAGCAGGGAGTCTAGGTTGTCTATCAGGAAGTTGATTGGGAAGCATCCTGTCATTAAGGTCTGTACATTGTACATAAGAGTATTGCTGTACCAGGATTTATGCAAATTTTGATGAATATGATTTCAAGATGATCAGGGATGACCACATAAATGGGTTGATCATGCGCAGATTTGCTGGTGCACACTGCAACACCCCCTCCTTGACCCTGCCTCTCTCTCGGCGCATCCATGAGGTATAACCGGCAATTGTAGCAAAGATCTCAGGGGTCCTGTCATCTAGAAATGTTTCTAGCACATCACCCACATCAGGACGATGAGTGTTCACAAAGCTGTGTTTGAGATCACCAACATTGGTAATGAAGCCCCTGATGTTGGCAGACAATATGCTGATCGATTGACTCCTCATGTCTGCAAGTTGTTTGAGAATGCAGCTGTGTATGGTGGCAGACCTCGTAGCTGCTGTGCTGGTGGTGTGTTATCTGCTGTGCTGAGTAAGGCACAGCGCCACCTCTCTCTCTCTCTCTCTTTCTACTTCTTCCTACCTTCAACCTCTTGTTACTTCTTTCTACCACTCTCTAACTCTATCTCAATATACATACCATAACTTACTTAATATTGGGGTGAAACTAGGCCTTGTCACCATTATTCTTATAAAATATATAAAACAATTTTCTCAATTGTAAATGTCTGCCAACCACTCTTACCTGGAAACAACGTTGCGTTAATATTGCCTGAGGTGCCAGGATGACGGAAGGAAGCGTTGTGTGTGTGACGTCACGTAGTTTGCCACCGGACAGCCAAATGGCAATACGTAAAATTATGATATGTTTAGTTAAAAAAGAAGGTCATTAAACTCTAAAGCACAACATTTGAGCCATCTCCCTTTTTCGCTAATCTACAAATAATAATTTTAATTGACTCTTCTACACTATTTTCCTTTCGATAGCAGTCTGAATTATATAAACCTTGTGTGTGGTGTTTTGACCAATGAGACTCGTTGTTACAGAGCGCCTGTTCATTCATAACCTAACCCAATACTATGATAACAACAGTAAGCGACGTCGCCATTTTGCACGAACCAAGAAACTGGGAGTTAAAGGGATAATTTGCCACAACTGTACCATCTGGCCGCCTCACCTGTACCATCTGGCCGCCACAACTCTACCATCTGGCCGCCACACCTGTACCATCTGGCCGCCACAACTCTACCATCTGGCCGCCTCACCTGTACCATCTGGCCGCCACAACTGTAGCATCTGGCCGCCACAACTCTACCATCTGGCCGCCTCGACTGTAGCATCTGGCCGCCACAACTCTACCATCTGGCCGCCTCGACTGTACCATCTGGCCACCACAACTCTACCATCTGGCCGCCACACCTCTACTATCTGGCCGCCTCAACTGTACCATCTGGCAGCCTTATCTACACTATCTGGCCGCCTCAATTGTACTATCTGGCCGCCACAACTGTACCATCTGGCCGCCACAACTGTACCATCTGGCCACCTCAACTGTACCATCTGGCCACCACAACTCTACCATCTGGCCGCCTCAACTGTACCATCTGGCCGCCTCACCTGTACTATCTGGCCGCCACAACTGTACCATCTGGCTGCCTATACTGTACCATCTAGCCGCCTCAACTGTACCATCTGGCAGCCACAACTGTACCATCTGGCCGCCTATACTGAACCATCTGGCGCCTCGGTGTGAACTCTGAAATTAGTTATCCCATAAGAACTCTTAATAAACTTCTATGACATTATTTTCCTCATAAGAACTCTTAACAAACTTCTAAGATCGCAGAAAATATTTTTCTTATAAGAATTCCTTAATTCCAAATCAGTGACTGGCCAAATTTACCTGAAAGCCCTGGGCCATAAACACGATATTTCTAAATTTACCTGAAAACCCTGTGCCATAAACACGATATTTCCTCGCGAAAAAATATCGTCTCTACGTCTTACTCCCTAAATAGACCCCTTTTTTTACAAAGTTTGGCGAATCCGGTGTGACATATCGATAAATGGCGGGGAAATTTACCTGAAAACCCTGTGCCATAAACATGATATTTC
This sequence comes from Procambarus virginalis, assembly GCA_020271785.1. Taxonomy (NCBI): domain Eukaryota; kingdom Metazoa; phylum Arthropoda; class Malacostraca; order Decapoda; family Cambaridae; genus Procambarus; species Procambarus virginalis. The sequence continues at coordinate 6,881 of WNGS01007925.1, forward strand.
TAAATTTACCTGAAAACCCTGTGCCATAAACACGATATTTCCCAGCGACAAAATATCGTCTCTACGTCTTACTCCCTACTTCTCTGGTGCACTCCAGGGTGGACACCGTAAGGCGCTCTAGAGAAACAGTGACTCCTATTAAGGCAGACTACGCCAGAGGAAATTGGCGATTCTGTCGGGATACTTAATTGGAGGGGTCCAAGACCCATCACAATATTTGCTTGAAAGACGCAAACAAATTGGTCCATTTATAGTCAAGAGAGCTAACAATACAACGTTGTTGTACTTTGCATTGTTAGCACAATACGTTGTGAATTGTTTCGAACATTTAGGATGCCTGCACTCTAGTACTTTAAAAAAAAAATTAAGAGACTCTCAGCTAAGAGGAACTACCACGGAGAACTGTAATTAACATTGCAAGTTAATTCTCGTCCTCTGACAGTTTCATAAAGCATAAAGAACGCGGTGTGGGTGACTCCCGAGTGGGTTCACACTTTTTCCTGAAACATAATCTTCACACACGAAATTTATTTTACAATTTTACTGGGCCTCTTGCATGTCGCTTAAGGGCGCGTTTTGCTGAATTACTCTGCAGCATCATTTGAGGCAGAGGGAAAGTAAATACAAATTAGCAGACATCATACTATACGCTCCATATATACTGAATCCTGCTTCGACCTGTCTTATTTTAAGTGTAGATAAAACTGCCCTTTGATGGAGTGCCTTCTTCCCTAAACTACAGTGCGTCTTTAATATGAGTAATCAGCAAATTTTTCATGGCATCATCTAAGTTAGTGTTTAGAAGCTTCTTAATTTCCATTGGGATTTGTCATATTCCTTTCAATTTCTGGATGGCTGAAGTCACTCATCATTAGGAACATTCCACTCAATATCCATCTGCCACACTATGTATTATGCTTAAAGCTGCATTCTTGCTATCTGTATTTAATGTTATTTGCTAAGTGGTATATACTGGTTCGGTAATAATGTTATTGGGTAAATACTAGTTCAGGAGAGGGCTGTTGATATGTGGAACCAATTACCACGCAACGTGGTGGAGGTGGGGGTCCCTTGATTGTTTCAAACGTGGGCTGGACATACATATGTGTAAATATATATATACATACACACACACATATATATATATATATATATATATATATATATATATATATATATATATATATATATATATATATATATATATATATATGTATTGCGTGGTTGTACTTAGTAGCCAGAACTCAATATTAGGCCTACTATGCAATGCCCGATTTGCCTAATAAGCCAAGTTTTCCAGAATTAATATATTTTCTCTGTTTTTTTCTTATGAAATGATAAAGCTACCCATTTCATTATGTATGAGGTTATTTTTTTTTATTGGAGTTAAAATTAACGTAGATATATGACCGAACCTAACCAACCCTACCTAACCTAACCTAACCTATCTTTAGAGGTTAGGTTAGGTGAGGTAGCCAAAACGTTAGCTTAGGTTAGGTAGGTTAGGTAGTCGAAAAACAATTAATTCATGAAAACTTGGCTTATTAGGCAAATCGGGCCTTGCATAGTAGGCTGACAAGTGCGTTCTGGCTACTAGGTACGACACATATATATATATGTCGTACCTAGTAGCCAGAACGCACTTCTCAGCCTAATATGCAAGGCCCGATTTGCCTAATAAGCCAAGTTTTCATGAATTAATTGTTTTTCGACTACCTAACCTACCTAACCTAACCTAACCTAACTTTTTCGGCTACCTAACCTAACCTAACCTATAAAGATAGGTTAGGTTAGGTTAGGTAGGGTTGGTTAGGTTCGCTCATATAACTACGTTAATTTTAACTCCAATAAAAAATTGACCTCATACATAATGAAATGGGTAGCTTTATCATTTCATAAGAAAAAAATTAGAGAAAATATATTAATTCATGAAAACTTGGCTTATTAGGCAAATCGGGCCTTGCATAGTAGGCTGAGAAGTGCATTCTGGCTACTAGGTACGACATATATATATATATATATATATATATATATATATATATATATATATATATATATATATATATATATATATATATATATATATATATATATTGGTAGCAGTCTTTCCTGTAGACATATATTATTAAATATGACCGAAAAAGTAAGATTAATAATTCTAACACGAATTTTCTCGATTTTCCTTATGTTTCTTTTTACTGGTGACGGTAAATGAAAAATCAATTCTCCAAAATTCATTTTTATTTCTAGTCTGATGCGACACTTGAGTGTGTTTCGTAAAACGCACTCAAGTGTCGTTTTACGAAAATGTTTTCGTTTCGTTTTACGAAACGCGCTCAAGTGTCGTGTCAGACTAGAAATAAAAATGAATTTTGGAGAATTGATATTTCATTTACCATCACCAGTAAAAAGAAACATAAGGAAAATCGAGAAAATTCGTGTTAGAATTATTAATCTTACTTTTTCGGTCATATTTAATAATATATATATATATATATATATAATATATATATATATATATATATATATATATATATATATATATATATATATATATATCTATATATATATACATATATATATATATATATATATATATAGATATATATCTATATATATATATATATATATATAGATATATATAGATTCTATATAGATATCTATATATATATCTATATATATATCTATATATATATATATATATATATATATATATATATATATATATTATATATATATATATATATATATATATATATATATATATTATATATCTATATATGACAATGTCAGACCACGGAGGAAAAATGAAAAGAAATTTCCTTAAGTAATTTCGTATATTAATACATCTTCAGAAGGAGTGATCTGAATGTGGTCTGACATTGTCACATTTTTAATGACGTGTTTATTTTCGTGATATATACACACATACTCACACACACACACATATATAAATATACATTGTGACGGTGTTCCCCCCCTTCTAATTCTCCCATGCCTGCTGTAAGAGTCATGTCCACTATTCCCGAGCGTTCTCTACGTTGCAGGCATCAATTGAACATATGTGGGAGAGAATAATATTCTCGCTGAGCCGAGAAATTTGTGAAAGTATAGTATTTTGGCCTGTGTGATAGGCCCTTTAGGAAGCCAATATGGCGCTGGCTCTTCTGTTCTCCCGCCAAAACTGTGTGACGTCAGTGTCGCCAGATTGGTCACCGTCAGCGACGTGGCACTGGGAGCCAATGAAAACCTACTTTGGGAAATGTGACGTCACATAGGCAAGGGAGTCCAGCCGTAGCGGCACCTTCGCGCCATCAGTATCACACGACGCGTCCGAGAGGCAGGACGTGCGACCAGTCATCCTGTCAGAGTGAAGGATTTACCGAGCTCCGGTGGATATAAGCGTCTCCTGTTGTCAGCACGCACTCTGTGAGGTCTTCCTTCAACCCAGATGTGGCTCAGATAAGGAATTGACGGGATATTGAGCAACAAGTGCTCAGGGACAGGTGCGTTGCAAGAAGTGGGCCGGGCATCGACGTGTGCAATGTCCTTGACAGTTCACCAGAATAGGAGACAGTTTAGTGGCTGGGCCATTCTACCGTGAGCGAACCTGGTTGACCGCCTTGTCAACCAGGTTGAACGTGTGATCGATGATCCTGTCAAGTTTGACAGTAACACTACCTACATGGAACCCTACGAGTTACCAGTTGGATGCAAGCACGTCGAGAAGTCTTCCCAAATACATAGTGACATACCTAGACGACGAGGAAATTGACAGTGTAGTGAGCTTCAAGTGCTCTGAAGTCGGGTGCTGTGCATGTGGAGCTTAAGCAGTATCGTCTGGGACGTCTGATAACTTCACAGTGACATCGTAGTGGTGAGAGGAAGTTCCTCTGGGAGTACAGTGACAAGGAACTAATTGGGAAACGCACGACGACCGCCGAGACGTAGGCTGGCTGCCGTAGTTGGGAGGAAAGTTGACGGCCAGGAGACCGACTCCAACCCTGCAACATACTGGAGGAGGAGCACGGACCTGCAGTGTACAGAAAGTGGCGAGACGCGAATATCCTAGGACGTTGGCTTGTGTTTCTGGAGGGTGTACGAGGCGAGAGCCTGGACCAGGAGCTACAACCCAACTGTCATCCTAGGATAGGTGAAGTAGGTGTTTACAGTTACCCTCCCATTTCCCCTTTAGTTAGCTATAGATACTTGTCAGAATATTTTATATGTCGTGAGCAAGTCTCACCTGAATCTAAGTCACAGAGAGCGCAGTGTAGTGTATGGTGAGGCTACCCAGAGTACTCACAGTATCAGTTTACATATATATCTATGTGTGGGTGTGTGCAAGCACCAGGATTCATTAAGGAATTTACTGTGACTATAATTCATTTCCTGTGATTATTATATATATATTAGTAGTAAACCAGATATTGGTGTTAGGCTATGAGCCCAGACTTTATATAAATGCCTGTGTATTGATCTCCATGATTTATATATATATATATGCCTGTAATTTGATTAATGATTTATCTATGTACATGCCTGTGTACTGAATAATCTCATATATGTGAAGTGATTGCCAGTGATATCTCTTTAAGAGGAAGTATAGATTTATAGAACAGTGCAGCGATCAAGTGAGCGCATTCACAGTAAATATTATTAAGAATAGTGTATCTTTTGGCACGGTAAAAATCACTTAGAGTGCAGTGAGAATAAGATATTAATGGTGAGACCAGTGAAGTGGTGTATCACAACCTAGTGGAATCATAAATATGTCATGTGAATAGTAGATATAGTGGTTTGCGAAAAGTTAAAGAAACGGGGGATCGTGACAGAATTAGAAAACAAGTACTAGTTTTTCTCACGGTTGCGAGGGCCCCGATCAGCTGACTTTGACAAGTGAAGCGAGGGGTTGCCGTGTGTTACCATTTGGGTGCGTTCCAGATATTTGCTGCGGAGTGAACAGTTGTTATACATTGATCCTGATATGTTTATTGATGCACATGTTTCTCGTTGTTTTTTTAAGTAAAATACAAAAACTCTTTGGTGTTTGATATCATCCCCTCCATTTATCTTGTGACTGCCAAAAGGAAATAAAAGAGTGACAGAAATAATTACTTGCCTGAGACCACACTATTTGAAATTGATCTTACCACAATTACACCTCACCACTGCTGTGTTACTGGACACCTAAAACACCAGTTGGCGACCTTAAAGGCTGTGTGATAGTTCTTTGCCGGGGCGGGCACACAGTGAGGGAACAATCTGTGTCTCCACTCAGTCTACAACTTAAGGCCGGTTGTGAGATCGACTGGGGTACTCTCCTGGGCGTGCAGTGGAGCCTAGAGGATCGAGGGAAGACCCGTAGAACGACGGTGAGTAAGGGTCATTGTCAGAGCAACCACCTCGAGAGGAGATCCAGCCTACCGTTGCTTTAACCCGAACAGTGAACACCCCGACATTGGCGACCTTGCCAGGATAACGAGCAAGATCAAGGTTGTAATTGTGGTATTAGATATCAGGCCTAAGTTCTCACTCGCAGTCACAAGATGGAGGATGATAAAGTAGCGAGTTTTATCGACACGACAGACGAGCAAGTACTGGAGGAGTGCACCAGGGCACAGCTGCAAACGATCGCCGACCACTTTGGGATCAAGTTGAGAGCTTCCAAAGTGGGAGAAAGAAGACTTGAGATCATGGCACAGCTCAAGGCACGTGATGAAGCGTTCGGAGAGGAACGGCCACAGACACCTGCCAGTGTGGGAGAGAACTTGAGTATCGGTGGCAGCAGCCGGGGATCCAGTGGCAGCAGGCGCAGTGTCAAGCTGGAAATAATGAGGCTTTAGCTGGAAGCACAGCAGCGCAGAGAAGAAAGAGAAGCACAGCTGCAAAGAGAAGAAAGAGAAGCTCAGCTGAAGCGCGAAGAAGCACAGCTGCGCAGGGAAGAACGAGAAGCACAGCAGCGCAGAGAAGAACGAGAAGCACAGCTGAAGCGCGAGGAAGCAGAGCGAGAAGCACAGCTGAAGCGCGAGGAAGAAGAAAGGGAGGCACAGCTGAAGCATGAGGAAGCAGAACGAGAGGCACAGCTGCGCAGAGAAGAACGAGAAGCTCAGCTGAAGCGCGAAGAAGCACAGCTGCGTAGAGAAGAATCCGATAGGTTGGAAGAAATTTCAGTGGAAACCGATGATGCGCCAAGTAACGAAGGAATTAATGTAAACTCAAGTAGCAGCAGGGAAAACAGCCTTGAGAGGCGCGAGGTGAAACCAAAATTGGAACCAGGAGACAATGAGGTACAGCTGCAACGTGAAGAGAGGCAGGCTCGGCTTGAGCAAGAGAAAGCCAAAGCCGAGCAGGAGCAAGCTAAAGCTGAGCAAGAGAAAGCTAAAGCCGAACAAGAAAAGGCTAAAGCTGAACAGGAAAAACTTAAAGTTGGACAAGAGAGAGCCAAGGCCGAACAAGAAACGGCCAAGGCTGAACTGGCTATGATAAAGATGGAGGCCGCTAAAGCAGAACAAGAGAGAATTAAGACGGCACGAAGGGAGAACAGATTGAAGAATGAGGTATGACGCAGCAACGGCAGATCCAGTGGAGCCTGGGGAGGAAGAAATTCCGAAAGACCCAGAAGAGTCTGGGGTGAGTAGAATTTTGATAAATGGGCGGATAAACGTAAGTACCCTAAAACTCAGAAGAGTAGGTCGGACGGATGGAGGACAGGAGCGAGTTCTCCCAGGTCCTACCCCTCGAATGGAAACGGCAGAGGACAGAAGAGCGCTGTGGAACAGTCAAAGAAGTCACCGAGGGAGAGCTCAAGAGATCTTGTTATCGTTACGGCCGGAGATGCTGAGCATGAGTCTTTGGAAGGCGCAAGAGAAGTCCGCGGGAGAAGAAGGATCCGCTGCTTCAACTGCGGGTTAATGGGACACATCGCGCGCGAATGTAGACGTCCTAAGCAGCGGGGTTACGTTGCTTTTGTACGGGTGGAGGAACGGTTAGCCGAAGGAGTGCGGGATGGACCTGTACTTAGGAAGAAAGAGGCTAACCCATTCGTGAGTGAGGGAACTGTAAGGATGGGGGACGCAGACCCCATCCCGGTAATGATGCTAAGAGACACTGGGGCGGAATTTACCCTGGTGAGCAGAACCCTGTTCCCTGAGTGTCACAAGAATACCTGTGTAGGAGAGGCAAGTGTGAACACTGTGGGAGGCCCAGTGCAGATGCCCCTACACCGGGTAACCCTGAGTTCGGTTTATGGATGCCAAACCCTAGTAGTGGGGGTCTGTGCGACGATGCCCAAGATGGAGGCACAGGTCATCTTGGGAAATGACGCATGTGGAGGACGTGTCCTCCCGAACCTCGTGAAGGACGAGGAGTGCTCGGAGCACTTCAAGAAGAAAGGCGGGTTGTTGGACGCCTGCGGGGACGAGAAAGGAATCGCCGTGGAGGCGTTCCCTGTCTGTGCTGTAACTCCGAGGCAGTGCGACGAACAAGGAGGGCGTGGATCTGATAAGGCCGACAAGGAGACGTCCGACGGCCTGGAAAACGATCACCTCGTCATGGAACCCGGAGAGCGAGTGGAGGGCGAAGGCAGCCCAGAAGGTGAGGTACAGGTGACCCTCACCAGTTCTCTCGAGGTGGACCGCACTCGTCTCGAGGAGCTGCAGCAGGCAGAATCCCCCAAGTTGATTTGTAAGACCAGAGGAGGACCTGTTGGTCCCGAGAAAGCTACTCACTTTAATAGGCAAGAGGCATATTAGTAAGACAGTGTAAACCTGTAAGGATGGAGGTCGGAAAAGCCTCTCCAAGTACGAGAGACCAAGTAGCGTTGCCAGCCAAGTGCAGAGCGGCAGTGTTGAGTCCGTTGCATGCTGTTGACTCTGCAGGTCGCCTAAGGGGGACAACGATGCGACGTTCAACGTCGAGAGAAGTGGCTGGGCAACTACAACAACTTTTCTCATGGGTGAGAGGACCCAAAGAAACTCTGACTGACAGTGGAAATATATTCCGGTCTGAGTGTTTCAGACAAACAGTGATGAATTGGGGAGTGAGGCAGATTCGGTCGTCGCCCTACCGATCGCAGTCAAAGGGGGCGATCGAAAGGTTCCACTCCACCCCGATGACGGTTCTGAGAATGTTCTGCACAGGGCAAGAAGACGAGTGGGAAGAGACGGTGGGCCCTATATTGTTGGCCATTCGTCAAGTAGTGGCAGAACCGTTAAGCTTCTCACAGTTCCAGCTGGTAAACGGACACGAGGTGTGGAGCCCTCGGTCCTTAATAGAAAAGCAGTGGACGCCAAGGATGACCTTTAAGACGGTCAACAGACACATGAGGAGTGTCACACATTGGCGGCTGCAATACTGGCTGGAAGTCAATCTTTTCACTGGAAAGGACAACGTAGTCGCAGATGCGTTGTCCCGCATGCACTAACCAGACATGACTCTTATTTTAAGGGGAGGGGTATGTGACGGTGTTCCCCCCCCTTCTAATTCTCCCACGCCTGCTGTAAGACTCATGTCCACTATTCCCGAGCGTTCTCTACGTTGCAGGCATCAGTTGAACATATGTGGGAGAGAATAGTATTCTCGCTGAGCCGAGAAATTTGTGAAAGTATAGTATTTTGGCCTGTGGGATAGGCCCTTTAGGAAGCCAATATGGCGCTGGCTCTTCTGTTCTCCCGCCAAAACTGTGTGACGTCAGTGTCGCCAGATTGGTCACCGTCAGCGACGTGGCACTGGGAGCCAATGAAAACCTACTTTGGGAAATGTGACGTCACATAGGCAAGGGAGTCCAGCCGTAGCGGCGCCTTCGCGCCATCAGTATCACACGATGCGTCCGAGAGGCAGGATGTGCGATCGGTCATCCTGTCAGAGTGACGGATTTACCGAGCTCCGGTGGATATAAGCGTCTCCTGTTGTCAGCACGCACTCTGTGAGGTCTTCCTTCAACCCAGATGTGGCTCAGATAAGGAATTGACGGGATATTGAGCAACAAGTGCTCAGGGACAGGTACGTTGCAAGAAGTGGGCCGGGCATCGACGTGTGCAACGTCCTTGACAGTTCACCAGAATAGGAGACAGTTTAGTGGCTGGGCCATTCTACCGTGAGCGAACCTGGTTGACCGCCTTGTCAACCAGGTTGAACGTGTGATCGACGATCCTGTCAAGTTTGACAGTAACACTACCTACGTGGAACCCTACGAGTTACCAGTTGGATGCAAGCACGTCGAGAAGTCTTCCAAATACCTAGTGACATACCTAGACNTAATTGCAATATCTTAACATACTAAGAAGGTTAGCTTAGGTTTTGGTTTTCTATTCAGCTTTTCAAGGTAAACTCATATATTCGCAATAATTAGCATGTCACATATGCACTATTCATAAGCAAGATATTGACTATAAGCTAGTGCGAGAACGAGTTGCTCGTGGCGTCCCACGGAAAATGCTGCCCTGACAGTTCACCCCAAAACTGTTGTTGTGTGTGGTATCCACACAACACCCTTACATTAATTGGAGGAGATCGAGTAATATACCTTGTCCAATCAATGTAGGTGGTCCTCAACTTAATTGCCTAACTTAACAGGCTAATTTAAAACTACCAGCCCTCCACAAGCTATAGAATCGCCTACTCTATGCAAATCGCACTACATAGGATTACCGTCGAACTTTAGCACTTGGCCCCCGGCTGAACTCTCACCATGCAGCATGACCGAACGGACAGACACGTGAGGATTCAATAATTTTTAAGAAATTATTGAAAACACCGCTGCTACCATTGTAACACGGGACGTAGTATTGGCTCTCTCTCGTACTTTAGCCCCGCCTGTAATTAACTTACTTAAACTTAATTCCAAGACCTCAGAGCTAACTCTCAGCTGAATTCCACACCATGTGATTCTTAGCCGCTCGATTGGCTAAGATTCTACAGACACGTGACGTCGTACCAGGCTTGCTAGCCAACTCAAGGGATCTCTTTACGCCGCCACCACCAGACCATTAACCGAAGCTGTTAATTAATCAGGGTCTGGACCAATTAGTCAATCATTTAACCCTTGGGGCTTAATCCCCAAATTACTTGGAAAAGGGGGGGTGAATTTATGTTAAGTGTGGGAATTTACTTGCAAACAAGGGAATATATTAGCTCATGAACTGGGCCAGGCTTGTGACTCAAATAAACCCAGAATCGTGGAGACCAAATGGCAAGGACCATCACATGTAAAATCATTCATGAAAATGATAAAATACTGAGGAACAATCTGACCAGTTTATTTGTTCAAAATCTATTAAAAGCATCTAATAAAAATCACTGCCTGACTTAACACTCCCTAACAGGACTTAGGTTCCTAAACTTTTAATATTCCCTATTGAGAGGTACGAATGAAATCATTTTCCTATACTAAAACTCAGCAATTTTTACCTTGAACTATGAAACCAGCCGATGGAGTGCTGATCTCTGGAGAGGTGACAATGGTTGACCTCTTGAGTAGCTGCCCAAAACCACACTATCCTGACCTAGCTCTCCTCACAACTCAAGACCGAGGCTAGTGAATATTACTCCACCAAGTTTCAAAATTTACTAAGCAAGGTTTCATTTAACAAACTAATCTTAAATTTACTGAACAACCCAGATGGTTAAACTCTTAATAAACTGATGGTAATCGTACAGGCATCTTAGGGAAAGGCTATTTCCAATTACAATATTGGCTAGTGATCTGTTTTTATAACTTTATGAACAACTAATGTGGTCCCTCTCTGGGCCGCGTAACCTTCACATGGTGAGTCATCCGGACCACAAACTAGTCCCTCCACAAGCCGTCATTTCTCTGTGCCTGTATACAACCCTAATCTCAACCTTCATTCTACATACCTGTAAACCTAACATACATACCTAAGCCAAATTAGTTATTACTGTATTTTATTGAAATATTCATTACTTGTTACATTAACGCAAGGGAGACGGCCATCTTGTATTCTAAAGGTGTTAATCCCTAAATACCAGAGGAGATGACCCATGCTCGCCTCCCAGGTATGAGAGTACCACCAGCCTGCATCTTTTGGGAGATACATGGTCCCAATTTAATGTCTATGATCTGAGATCTATACTTTATACAACAAGCTAGTTTGTTATATCACTACGCCCAGTACACTCTACCTCACTACACCCTCTCCAGTACACTCTACCTCACTGCACCTACTCCAGTACACTCTACCTCACTACACCCACTCCAGTACACTGTACCTCACTACACCCACTCCAGTACACTCTATCTCACTACACCCACTCCAGTACACTGTACCTCACTACACCCACTCCAGTGCACTCTACCTCACTACACCCACTCCAGTACACTGTACCTCACTACACCCACTCCAGTGCACTCTACCTCACTACACCCACTCCAGTACAACCTTCCTCACTACACATGCTCTAAAACCTCATGGTCCTCGCTCCAGTTCTCCCCCGCCATATTTACAAAGTTCTTCGCCGTCATGACCGTGTTCCTTGCATTAATCTCTCCCTAACTTGAATTCCCGGCGCTTGTCAGGAGCCAAGTAGCAGGAAAACACTTACACGAATCTGTTGTACAAAGGTGTGTGAAAGCACTTTAAATGATTTTAATGTCAAACCTAATTAGCCAGAGTTGCCTAACAAGCCAAGATTTCGTGAAATATTGATTTTTTCTAATATTTTCTTATGAAATTATGAAGTTTTTATTGTATTATATATATATGACTGCAGTTATATGTTGTTGAAACTAACATACAAATTGGATCAAACCTAACCTTCCTAACATAAGCTAATATAACACAGTTGGTAATTAATGTTCTTAATATACTAGAAAAGACCAATCTGGAAAGAAATATTTGAAATTAGAGAAAAATCATTCTGCCTGTTAAACACATCGGACCTTGCATTCTTGGCCAAGAAGTGCGATTCTGGCTATTAGGCAAAACATTAATACCAACACAGGTGGGGATATGAAACAAATACTCGATGAATAGAAACGCCAAGATGATGGTTGACTTTAATTTTGTTAATGTATTGACTGCAAACAATCTTTCAAATCCGATCTGATTACGTCCTCGCACTGAAAAATGTATCTGTAATTAGTCTAATTTTATCATGTTAGTAGTGCCAGTAGTGATTAATTCTTCTGAAAAAGGACCATCTTCTCTCTCTTCAGTGCTGCAGAAGTTATTTAATATTACTTTTTTATATGGAATCACATGATGGATGTCGACTTCATGAAGTCCCTTTCGTACTTTGGTCCAGATGCCTCTAATTGCAGTTCGTCGGTCTTCGTCGTTAGAGGTTTGTTCTTGGCCCATCAAACCGACGTTTCTCGTTCAATTAACCGGATTCTTCTCACAGACTGCACCACAGTCGGGGTCTGGTAGCTGATTGGACAGCGCGCGGGACTCGTAATCCTGTGGCCCGGGTTCGATTCCCGGACTAAGCAGAGACAAATGAACAGTTTATTTCCCCCTGATGCACCTGTTACCTAGCAGAAAATAGTTACCAGGGAGTTAGACAGCTGTTACGGGCTGCTTCCTGGGTGTGTGTGAAGAAAAAAAAATTGTTAGTTGTTAGTAACAGTTGATTGATTGACAGTTGAGAGGCGGGCCGAAAAAGCAGAGCTCAACCCCCGCAAGTACAACTAGGTGAATACAGTCCGAACAGTCGGCTTTGTAATTACAAGTTGTCTAGTGATGGTAGCGATTGAAATGCCTCTTTCTCTCATGGCAACTATTGCCATTAGTTGATATTGCCTTTCATCCCTGGTGTTCATCCTTGATAAAGAGTCTGCACTCTGGAGTTGAATCCTAAATTGGTCAGGGGAGAGTGAAAGGCCCAATATTTTTCACCCCAAACGACGACACTTTCCGCTTTAGGTGACGGTTAAACAACCATTGTAGGAAACTGGTTTGGTTTAAGAAGCACTAAGTTGTTGAATAACATGTCATCAGTTAGTCCATGTTGAATATAAGACATTCATCCCATGACAGCGAACTGCACCCGAAATATGTTCAGACATTTACAATGTTTTTATTTCCTCTCTTTCTCTCTCTCTCTCTCTCTCTCTCTCTCTCTCTCTCTCTCTCTCTCGGATGATAGGAGAGGATAGGATAACTGTTATCCTATCTCAGCTCATTTGAAGCCTGCTCCTAGAAACTCATTTATTTCATGAGAATGTACTTTGAAACTATCACAGAGGGAGCTATCGTATAAGGAACTTGGTGAAGCTGCAAGCAAGAGCTGTAATCCTTCCATCATAACCTTCATCTGTGCGTACTAGTGGCTTTACAAGAGTGTAATACTGTCCTATTCAATGTATTCTCACAAACCCAATGTACCTTCTTGTATATAAATAAATAATAAATAAATAAATCTATTAACAACATTAGGTAACAATCAATTAAGAACAGGATGAGGTTGTAGCCAACTGTATGCCAGAGCCTTCATGTGGTCTGTTGACCTGATCTCCCGTTTATCAACCTGTAAGCTAACAAGTTCCAGATGCGAGTCAGCCTCGGAATGAATGATCGCTGATGGAGCGATAATCTTGAGAACGACACTTCCAGCATGAAACTGTTGAAGGTTGAGAGCCTAGTGCTACGAGTAGGAACTATGGTATTCCACGGAGTTCGGCAAGATGCGGAACTTTGAGGATGTTGGCTTTGTACATAACAGTAAGGTCAACAACGACACGACCGTGTTGCAGGGTCTGGTGTTCAGACCATTCCCACCAGACTTGGTCAAGACTAGAGATATAAGCCTTCTTGCCCGTCTCTCTCCACTATGTCCAACAGTCTGATGAAAGATAGGGGGGGGGAGCAGGGAAGGTAAGGGAACTGTCAGGAGAGAGCGCCAATAAGACTATATAGCACTTGGAAAGGGTCAGGATTAGTATTTGGGATGGGCCGGGGCAAGGAATGGTGCCCAACCACTTGGACGGTCGGGGATTGAACGCCGACCTGCAAGAAGTAAGACCGTCGCTCTACCGTCCAGCCCAAGTGGATGGGTAGGGGGGGGGGCGCAGGCGATCCAGGAAAGAGGTACACACTCTAGATGAGAAAGCAAACTTGTGCTTTATATAAGATTTTACATCCCTTGCTGTCAAGAAGGTGTGAGATGCGCAGTAGGGCTGTAAGTTTCCTGGCTGCATTTCGAGCTAGGTTGTGGACATGGCTCTTTATTGTCTATGAAGTGTCGAACTTCATTCCCAAGATGTCAAATTTAATGTGAACTCTAGGATTTTGCCGCCTATTTGCAAATCTGTCCTTTTTGCCATGTACAGTCTAGTTATCATCATCGCTTGTGTCTTCTCAGCCGTAAATGTGACCTGCCATCTCCTACCCTAGGTAGAAATCACTGAAAGTTGGTGATTAGTGATTCTTGCAGCAGTTGGCATTTCCTCCTTTCTGTATGTGAAGGATAGAGGGCAGTCATCAGCATAGGCATGAGCTTCAGGAATGAGATGAAGTAGATCGTTGAAATAGACATTCCACTGCAGAGGGCCAAGCACACTGCCCTGTGGAACGCTGGCACCAAATGAGTAGCTATCGGATTCTGCTCCATTGAGGACTACTCAATGGAGCAGAAAGTTCAAGAAGTTAGTCTTTAATTAACTTTAAGATGGAGCCTTAGATGCCTAGTGGTCGAAGCTTCACAACAAATCCAGAGTGTCAGACCCGATCAAAGGCTCCTGCTGTGTCTAGAGCAACAACACCACTGATCTTGGACTCATTCAGTGACTGATGCCACTTAGGGGGCATGACCTCGGATTATTAAAAGTTGTTCCAATGTAATCAAAATTTATTGACGTGTTACATGTAAAGAGTGCTGCAACTGGTCCACGTTTCAGCATCGCAGCCTAAATAGAAAGGGAGAAAAATAAATTTACAAAATTTTTCAACATTTTCAACGTTGAATGAAAAACACAAGAGTCAACCGAAATCATTTCTATGATACTCAGCTATCACATTACTATATATAAAGGTTTGTAACTTATAATTCTATCTCAAATGTATTTAGTGCAATAATACAGGTTTTCAAAGTTCACCCAAAAAATTAGGCAAGAAAATGATGTTTATAAATATTTATAAAATCAATAAATGAACTTACGTTTTTTTCATAAGTTGGGGTTTTAGAGGCATACTCTCTACATATAATGTGCAAGTTTCATGTAAATTGAATAATAAATTAAAAAGTTATTCAACCATGTAGTTGCTAATTTCTTACCTGTATAAAATAGAGGACAAAGTTCAGCCACCTGTGGCTGAGGTTGATGTCGACCAATTTCATTCAAAATTGGCACTCTTGTAGATAGGCATGCCTTCAGTAAGGTGCGCAAGTTCCATGAAGATCGCCTGATAACAAAAGAAAAATAATTATTAAAAAACTAAAAAAAATATTTCCAGCAGTTTTATATTTACAATTATTTATGATGTAATATCAAAATATAACACTAAAACATTCTAACCTAATATAATTGGTCTGAAATTGGGTCCTCAAGGTGGCACTGCATTGGCACTAGTAGGCACCTGCCCCATAGCCAGGGTCAGCTTCCTCAGGGGCCTTTCTTGGCTTTGTGGTGCATCTCGTTGGTTTCTGCATCATGTTGTCCTTCATTTTGAAGTACCAGTCGGTCAGGTGCTAGGCCCTACAACATCAGGAGAGGTGCTAGGCCGTGCTACATCAAGTGCGAGAACGTCTGGAGGGGCAGGGGATGTGGCTGGGTGGGAGGTAGTGAGGCAGGCTTGTGTGTATTGTGACGGGGGAGGTGACACACTCCTCACGCTGCTTGTCTCAAGGCCACCTCTGTCTTCACTCAACAGAACGCGGTTTTGCGTCAACATGGCTCTCTTCTCCTTCTTTACTCGGCTACCGTATATACCTCTTACTTTTCGAGCTTTCGTCTTATTCGACAATAAACCCATTGTGCAGTAGATACTATAGAAAGCGATTCACAGGAAGATTTGTGTGAGCGTGTCAACAATAACTCCACCCGCACCGGGACACAGTGTGTGACTGACTCAGTTAATGTGCTCAACCTCCCAATCCCCACATGAGACTGTTGCCAATGAGTGAGTTTATAATCTGTATATGCATAACAAGTTATTTTCCACTCTATTAGGAAATATTGGACGTTTACAACGTATGACGCATCACCCTACGACGCACCCGAGCCGCGAGGACCGGATTTGGGACAATTGCGGCTGGAAAATTTACTCTAATTACGTTATTTTTCATTATATCATAAAACGGTTTGCACCACGGTGTTGCCAGAACCTTGTAGTATTTTTTGAAATATTTCAGAAATATTCGATTTTTGTCAGATTTTTCAGGTCATGCCCCCTTAGTGGAGAGATTTAGCAAGAGATCAGCAGCAGATCGGCCTTTTCAAAAACAGTACTGTCGATCACATATTAGTCGATGATGATCAAAAAATTATATCATTTGCTGAGCAATTAATGATTCTAGGATTTTGCTAGTAATGGAGAACAGTGACACTGGTCTGTAGTTACCAACCACTGGGCGGCTCTTTGTTTTGTGCACTGGAACAACGTCTGCATTCTTCTATAAGGAGGGCCACATTCCTTGAACTAGACAGAGTTGGAAGAGGCACGTGAGAAGTGGAGCCAACAGGTCAGCGCAGGTACGTCGTAATCGTGGACTGACCTTATCTGGCCCCACAGCTTTACTTGTGTCTAACTTTTTAAGGAGAAGAAGAACTTCAGCCTGCTTTATAACCACTTCAGTCATCCTGGACATAGTGCTTGGGGCAAGATGTGGAGGCTGACGTTCAGGATCAGGGACATGCATCTTGGCAGCAAAGTGGTTTGTTAGTAGATCAACCTTCTCCTGATTGCTGGTTGCCACAGTACCATCTTCTCTGTTTAGTGGTGGGATTGTATCCTCAGATGGGTATCCCTGCCGATCCTTCACCAGGGACCACCAGACCATGGATCCAACCCTTCCAGATGCAAGTTTTCTTTGAATTTCTGACTCCCTTCTGGATATAGCCCACTTTTGAACTTATTTCGTTATTCGACAAGATTGTCTATGAATGTTTCGCTTAAGAGCCGAGCGATGCCGTTTAATCTCCTCCAGGCCTTGTTTTTGGTTTCAGCTGCCATCCGGCAGCGATATCCACACCAAGGCTGAACAGTCGGCTTGGTTACATACTAACGGTGAGCATATAGCCTATGCTGGAGGTCAAGTACACGACCGGTGAAAATGTTTGCTTGGCTGTTTACGTCCCCCTGGAGCAAGGCATTCCAATCAGTTGATTCAAGCTCTGAGCAGAGGGCTGGCCAGTTCCCTCAGCCTCAAAGCTGGGTAGTTCGAACAGATTCTTCACCTCGATCTGTTGGGATAGCCAGTGTAGTAAAGATAACCTGGTGGTCTGAAGAACCAACATATCCCAGAGGTCTGCAGTGAACTATGTTTGCAGGAAGGTCAGTTATGACAGGATCGAGGGACGAGCCTGACATGTGGGTAGGAAAGCTCACAAAATTTTTGAGGTTGAAGACTGCTAAGAGTTTATCAATATTCATCTGTATAAG
>WNGS01007927.1:20676-35086 GCA_020271785.1 Procambarus virginalis
AAATGAGTGTGGCATGGTAAGGAGGACAACGGGGACAGTGGAGTGGGGGATAGTGAGGGAGGACGAGGGGACAAGGGGGAGTGGGGAATGGTTAGGAGGATGAGGGGATGGGGGAAGGGGAATGGTGGGAGGATGAGGGGACGGGGGAGGGGGGAATGGTGGGGATGGCAGGGGAATAGGAGAGGGTTGGTGTGGGTAACGAACATGCGTTGCTGAGCCACAGCAACGCGTGGCCGGGTACAGCTAGTAGATTAATAAATATATGGATAAATGAATGAATACCTGTATAGATGTATGGATAAAAAGAAAATGTGATGGACAGTTGGATGAATGAATGGATAGATACATGGATAGGTAAACGAATATTTTGGATGGAGAAAAGGATGCATAGATTGATTGATGGATGGACAGATTACTAGATACATAGATGGAAGGGTGGATAGACTGATAGACACGTTAATGGATAAAACATAAATATGTGGGGGAAAAGATGGGTAGATAGATAGACAAATGAATAGATATATTTTTAAATAGATGAATGCATAGATAGACCGACAAATTGATGGATAGAAAGATGGATAGCTAGATCGATAGTTAGATTAATGAATTAAAAGATGAATATATTGATGTAAATATGAATAGATGGATTGATTGCTGAATGGATCAATATAGATGGATGGATAAATAGATTGAAATATATGAGACAGATAGACAGATCCGGGCAACGCGGGTGACCGTTCTAGAGAGAGTGGAGGTGAGAGGATAAAGAAAACACCACTATGTAACATAACTACATATGTGCAAATACCGTTTACATGTACTAAAGGGTTCTCATTACATACACCAGCCCACAACACGTATGTGAGACACCACCATAATCCTCCCCAGCCACCGCTGCTCAGAGCATAAATCCAAATACTATTACTCTCTAAATTTCTAATCTTCAGAAACCTACCTTATCTCTCTCACAAGTCAACAGCCACTGTTTGTCATTCATACTCACAAGCAACCAACTCACAGAAGCCAGAGTGAGCGCTGCCACTTTGCTGGTTATTCAACCTTCTCAAACCACTTCCAGTCAATATGTGAACCTGTGTTCTCAAGCCCATGAAGCCTGAACCACCGTCCCGTTGCTCTTACAAATTACGTCTGACAATTGCCGTTTGCCCGAATGGACGAAAATGGATGAAATTTGAAAGTGAAAAATAATTGAAAATATATTGGCATTTACTTTCTTTCCAAAACAGCAAGTTAAGGGTCGTCTGGTAGATTAGGAGGCCAAGAAATTTTCCTAAGGATTCAAAACGTCATGAAACCCGTTAATTGAAAGTGTCCTCTCTTAACCTAACCGAGTAAGCCAGAGGACTCAAACAGAAAACTGGAGAGTACGTCACTTTCGTGAGCTGATTTAATTTCAAATTACGTCTATTTTTGGCCATAGTGCACATACGAGCGAAAAGCGATGTTATTTTACGAGAACGGATTGCTCAAATAGCACTTGGAGTCACCTCACTAACACTCTGTCCCTACTCGAGGGTCGTGGGTAGCCAGCTAGCCTATCCTGACCAGACAGCTAACCACACATCCGCCCAATCGATTTGCCACACCCATAACCTCCTCTAGAAGCTCCATAAACTACTTGCGCTACCAGCACATTGAGAGAGATAATAACAAATGGTTTACACGATAATCTTGGTATAACGCTACCACGATCCTCTCCTCGTAGCACACTACAAACTTGCCATAAATTATTACTTCTGGTGTGTCACAACAGATTCTGGTAGCTGAATAAAATAATATTATTTGGGTTTTGACCCCTTTACTCCACTATAGTAGTTCACCACTATCACACAACTGTAGTGGTCTACCACAATCACACACCTGTAGTGGTCTACCACAATCACACACCTGTAGTGGTCTACCACAATCACACAACTGTAGTAGTCCACCACTATCACACAACTGTAGTAGTCCACCACTATTACACACCTGTAGTAGTCCACCACTATCACACAACTGTAGTAATCCACCACTATTACACACCTGTAGTAGTCCACCACTATCACACAACTGTAGTAGTCCACCACTATTACACACCTGTAGTAGTCCACCACTATCACACAACTGTAGTAGTCCACCACTATTACTCACCAGTAGTAGTCCACCACTATTACACAACTGTAGTAGTCCACCACTATTACACAACTGTAGTAGTCCACCACTATTACACAACTGTAGTAGTCCACCACTATTACACACCTGTAGTAGTCCACCACTATCACACAACTGTGGTAGTCCACCACTATCACACACCTGTAGTAGTCCACCACTAACACACACCTGTAGTAGTCCACCACTAACACACACCTGTAGTAGTCCACCACTATCTCTCTACTTCAGTTCGCAACTTCAGTCACTTAGCTTCAGTGCTGGACTTCCATCACTCAACTGCAGTGCTCCTTATCCGTCACTCAACTGCAGTGCTCCTTATCCGTCACTCAACTGCAGTGCTCCTTATCCATCACTCAACTGCAGTGCTCCTTATCCGTCACTCAACTGCAGTGCTCCTTATCCGTCACTCAACTGCAGTGCTCCTTATCCGTTACTCAACTGCAGTGCTCCTTATCCGTCACTCAACTGCAGTGCTCCTTATCCGTCACTCAACTGCAGTGCTCCTTATCCGTCACTCAACTGCAGTGCTCCTTATCCGTCACTCAACTGCAGTGCTCCTTATCCGTCACTCAACTGCAGTGCTCCTTATCCGTCACTCAACTGCAGTGCTCCTTATCCATCACTCAACTGCAGTGCTCCTTATCCGTCACTCAACTGCAGTGCTCCTTATCCGTCACTCAACTGCAGTGCTCCTTATCCGTTACTCAACTGCAGTGCTCCTTATCCGTCACTCAACTGCAGTGCTCCTTATCCGTCACTCAACTGCAGTGCTCCTTATCCGTCACTCAACTGCAGTGCTCCTTATCCGTTACTCAACTGCAGTGCTCCTTATCCGTCACTCAACTGCAGTGCTCCTTATCCGTCACTCAACTGCAGTGCTCCTTATCCGTTACTCAACTGCAGTGCTCCTTATCCGTCACTCAACTGCAGTGCTCCTTATCCGTCACTCAACTGCAGTGCGTCTCCTCCGTCACTCATATGCAGGGTTCCTGCAGTGTGACAACTTACAGTGTTCCACCTCCGATATTGAAGTGCGGTTCACCTGCAACATCATTCAACTAGAGTTCTCTATGTTTATTTCATCTGCAGTGCTTCTGTTACTCAACTGTAATAGTTCACCTTAGTCTATCCAATACAGTAGCTCCTCCTTTGGCACCTTTAACCTTCCCCTGTGTCACTCATCTAAGTCAGGCGCTTCCGAAATTCTAAGTGAAGCAATTAGTTTCATTTTCACACATAATACGAGTTATAGACGAACACTTACATAAAAGTTTTGCGTTTCTGCTGAGTCTAGAACGTCAACCCTCGTCTACGGAATAGAATCGGTGCATGGGCTCTTGAAGAAACTTCGGGGCCAGATTACTTAGTAAACATTTACTCGGAATGGAATTGATCAAACTCCTGCAGCCCTTCTGTCCCCGCGTGCTCGCGTCTCTCTCTAGCTTGGCTTCCAATTTCGTCACCCCCACCCCAACACCAGCCAGAGTTTCATAACCTGAGGTAACCTTCTCTGTCATGCAGCATGCACAGCTCGTCCTCACCATGTAACTTCTTCCATCGAGGAAAAACAGTTAAATTTTTAGTTGCATTTCCCTATTTTCACACTTAACATTTAATAATCATCTACCAGTATTTATTTTTAATCTTTTTACAATCAATTTTTACCTTTAAACCTTCACTTTAATATAAACATTTCAGCACTGCGTATACAAATATTTTATTTTTAGCACTTCACTTTCAACGATTCATCCGTCAACGCTTCAGTATCAATGTATCACAGCTAATTATTTACAGTCAGCACTTAACTGTCAAGATTTCTGTCAAAAGCTTCGCCTTCAGCATCTCTCTGCTACCAGAACACTTTCAACAGTCCACGTTCATCACCTTGCCTCTTACTCCTCACGATAACACATCTCTAATTATATGACCAGAAATACTTCACCGTTAACACTTCACTATTGTTCACTGTTAACACTTCACTATTGTTCATCGTTAATACTTCACTATTGTTCACCGTTAACACTTCACTATTGTCCAGCGTTAACACTTCACTATTGTTCATCGTTAATACTTCACTATTGTTCACCGTTAACACTTCACTATTGTTCACTGTTAACACTTCACTATTATTCACCGTTAATATTTCACTATTGTTCACTGTTAACACTTCACTATTGCTCACCGTTAATACTTCTCTATTGTTCACCGTTAACATTTCACTATTGTTCACCGTTAATACTTCACTATTGTTCACCGTTTTCACTTCACTATTGTTCACCGTTAACACTTCACTATTGTTCACCGTTAACACTTCACTATTGTTCACCGTTAACACTTCACTATTGTTCATCGTTAACACTTCACTATTGTTCACCGTTAACACTTCACTATTGTTCACCGTTAACACTTCACTATTGTTCACTGTTAACACTTCACTATTGTTCACCGTTCACACTTCACTATTGTTCACCGATAACACTTCACAATTGTTCACCGATAACACTTCACTATTGTTCACCGATAACACTTCACTATTGTTCACTGTTAACACTTCACTATTGTTCACCGTTAACACTTCACTATTGTTCACCGTTAACACTTCACTATTGTCCACCGTTAACACTTCACTATTGTCCACCGTTAACACTTCACTATTGTTCACCGTTAACACTTCACTATTGTTCACCGTTAACACTTCACTATCGTTCACCGTTAACACTTCACTACTGTTCACCGTTAACACTTCACTATCGTTCACCGTTAACACTTCACTATTGTTCACCGTTAACACTTCACTATCGTTCACCGTTAACACTTCACTATGTTCACCGTTAACACTTCACTATCGTTCACCGTTAACACTTCACTATCGTTCACCGTTAACACTTCACTACTGTTCACCGTTAACACTTCACTATTGCTGACCAGTTGGTGTGTTTTTCCCCCGCTGAGAGCACTTCGTGTTCAATTCCACTAACAAATTCATTAGACAACTTTACCTCCAACACTTCAATGATAAGTCAATCCTGCCAATGCTTCACCATCGACATTTCAAAATTATCACTCAAATCAATTCAAATCAAATCAAATCAAATCACTCAAATCAAATCAATTATCAATCAAAATTATCCCCACCACCAGCCAAGTAATATCTTTAGGTATGTGGATAATACTCGTAAATAGTATGGATGTGTGGGAACTGTTGTGATGTTTGGCACCTTTGCTTAGCTAAGTGTCAGGCAAATGGACTCTGGGGTTCCGACACATGTATATATCCTGGATCACTATATGTGTAGATAACATGACGTTGCGGATACTTAGATAAGGACTGATATGGCAGATACTAGTTGGTTTTATGTGAATTGAGGAAAATTCCTGGTGAGGCCTGCTGCAGGGGTGGAAACTTGGCTGGGCCTAACGTTCCTGGCCAGAAACCAGGCACTGGTCTCAGGCAGGCACGTGAACTGCGCCCTACCTGCCCTACTCCAGAGAGTTGTGTTTCCCGTGCGACATTTTGTATGGAGAGTGTGGGGGACTGTTGCCCTCGCCCCGCTATACTGAACTAAAGTGTATTGCTGGCAAAGTTTGATAATATGGTCATGCCAGTGCCAGGATATATGTATATATTCATCAGAGACTGACAAGTGTGTAAGAGTGCGTTACGTATCAGAGTGACTTTGGAAATCACCGGGCAGTTACTATAGGTGGCACGCTTGCTGCCAGGTACACACCACAGTGTTGCCAAGTGTATCTGCAGCTTCTTCACACCTCTCTACCTGCTATTAATACTACGGTACGTTTAGTGTTATATATAATATTGCAGTGGTTAGTTTTATTGCACTGTATTCAGAAGGTGTAGAAGGTGTTTGTGCACACTAAGGAGCTACACATGTGAAAAACTGATACATTTGGCAAGAAGCTTAGCTCGGACTGAGTGACCTTGAAAACAGGCGCGCTTATGTGGAGCAGAGAGGCCTAACTCCTCGTGCCCCGCCTCTTAGCAGTGGTTCTGCATGCATAAATAGTGTGTGAATTTTTACTACTGATCCTGCGATATGATTGGAGTCCCTTTGCTGTGTGATTGATGTGTAACTCTGTGGTTCTTGTTGTGTGCAGCTGTGAACCTGCCCAGGCGACACTTGAGGCATGGCGACTACTGCCTTAGAGGCAGGTGCTGCCTCAGTGGCCTCACACCAGAGTGCTAATATATCAAGTGGTCTACACGAGGAAGGTACAAGCATGGTATCTTTCCCAGTGGACTCAAATGCTGGACAGGAGGAGACTGATAGTGACGAAACTACTTGGACACTTGCTTCGACCCGGAAGAAGCCACAAAAAGTCCAAAATTTCATAAATCATAGCCATGATAAGAAAAGAACCAGCCTGCATTTTCCCCGGGCACGGAAACTGCAACTAAATATGCATGGTTGGCTGAGGCAGCCAAAGCACACCCTGGTGGTGGGTATTGGTTGGCGAATAGACATGCAAACCATGTTCGTATGAACATCTCTGATGAGATGGTGCAACGATTCTGTACTCAAGAGCTTGCTGGTATAACAATGAGGAAACCACCACCGCCTGCTCATACCCACAGGACACCTGTCATCATTTTTGGTCTGGACCTCTACCAGGATCACACACTGGTAGAACAGCATGAATATATTTTCAATGCGAAAAGAACAAAGGGCAGAGAGACTATTCTCGCCAACTGGACTAGTGAAGAGACTCCGCCGGAAAGATTTACTGTTCCAAGTGCTTATCGGCAACTAACAATGAAGATTTACAACCCTCCCAGGCGCAGGTGTTACAAGTGCCAACGGTGGAATCATGTTGCAAGGAACTGTAGGAATGATGAGCGGTGTGGCCACTGTGCCAGAAAGCATGCAACGTCTGTGTGTGATGCTAAAAAGGGTGGTGCACTGAAACTGAGGTGTGCAAACTGTCACATGGAGGGAGTTCCCGCCTGGCATGAGGACTGTGCCTCACTCCCGCCGAGACGGGCTGCCCGGGGTACACCAGCTGGGGGCGCCAGTAACCACCCTGGCTCATCTGCTGTGCCACCACCGGTCACTCCGTCACACTTTCCTGCCTTACCCAACCACTCCAACGCCACGGCTAGTAGCTCGAGTGATACAGGTGTAGTCCCTACCACTTCAGGTTGGTCGCGGGGCCCGGATCAGGCACAGACAATTAGTGAGCTTATAAATACAGTAGAAAAACAAAGCAAAATTGTGGAAAAGCTGACCAAGCAGATAACCGAACAAAATAAGGAAATCATGCACCAAAAGAAGATGATAACCACTCTTCAGGAAACTGTGAGAGTATTAACTGTGTGCAGGCCACACCACCCTGGGGTACCACCATGTGCTCCCAGGCGGCCAGCACCCCAGGGGAGACCCCAGCAGGGGGTGTCCCAGCCCTCACGCCAGCTGGGCCCACCCACCACGGCTCCCCACACCCCAGCCTCATCAACGTCGTGCGCTATGAACAGAGGTCAACTATTCCACGTAGAAACGCATAGTGCTGTCGATGAGCATTGTGACGTAACGGATCCTGATAATGAACAAAGAGACTCTGAGGGTGAGAACTTTAGTGATGATGACGATCATGATGTTGATACCGGGTCTAATAAACTCTGTTTGAAGGAAAATAGTAGTGGACATGATGAAAATGATTGTGATAAAGAACAAAGTGAAACCAGTGATGCTTGTAGTGATAATGACGAAGTTCCACTGGACGTGGATGCCCGCCTCGGGCCGCGCACACCACATCCCAGATGGTTCAGCCGTGACAAATTTAAAGTAATGGTGACAGGTAATGTGCTGACTGAAGAGGAAAAAGAAGGTGTAATAAAGCACTACAACCGGTATCGGGAGACAGTTGCTTTCCTCAAACTGCAGTCTGATAAAGTACAAAAGAACAATGGCGGCCTCTGAATCTCATAAAAACAAGTACAGTGTTATCAAGATACTCAGTTGGAATATTGCTTCTCTTAGAAAACGGTATTCAGACCTCCATCATAAGGTTATGACTGAAGACATAGATATTGTCTGCCTCCAAGAAACCCTAACTCCCGCAGGTAAAACCCCGCAGAATTTGCCTAGTTATCAGTGTTATAATCCCAGATCAAAAAATACGTGTCTCATGTATGTTAAAAAATCCCTGCCACATGAGCTACTTCCCGCCCAACAACGAGAGGGGTTTCAATATCATGGTATCCGGGTACACGTTGGTAACTCTACACTTAATGTTTTGAATGCCTATGCACCTACTGGCCTCCTCCAGTATACTGACCTACCTAGTTTTGCACATACTGATTCCACAATATTAATTGGGGATTTAAATGCTAAACACAAACAATTAGGGGATCAACTCACAAACACCAACGGGAGAAGATTGTTGGCACTTCTAGGTGCATATGGTGATGCTCAAATTATTAGTAAAAATCAACCCACGCAAATATATGGAGGTATTCTAGATAGGTGCATTGGCTTTAACCTGTCATACACAACTCATGAGACTGATATTATGGATGACTTAATGTCTGACCATTTAGCCATAACAGCTAACATACACGTGGCTAATGTTGATCTACCTGGCACTAAGCTGAGTAGACGCAGGCTAACAGTAAGGAAAGAGCAAGAAAAATTCTTTATAGACAGCATAGAACATTGGTATAACAATTATGAGCCTGAGAATGTACAACAGTTTTATGATGACCTCGTAAATAAAACCTATGAGGCCATCAAAAATAGTGAGACGCACCAAACAAAAAGACGTACTGGGAAACAGGTCAGACACAACCAGTACTATGATGATGCTAAACTGAAAGAGCTTAAATCAATTGCTAGACAGACAGGTAAAGCATATAAGAGCCTTAGAACTCCTCAAATGTTAAAACTGTTTCAGGCCGCGCTTGCAGCGGCGAGGGAGAGAATGACTGAACTGAGACAAAATGAATGGGAGGGTTTTGTTAGTGGACTTAACCTGCATACTCCCCTGGGCAAAGCCTGGAAAGGCATAAACAAAATTATTGGTAAAAATAGCAGACAAGTTTCACACCCAAACCCGCAACAGAAAGCTAATCAGTTAATTGCAAAATGGGCTCAGGTTTCCAGCCTTGGAATGTTACCAGCTAGCACTAGGGAGAAATTGCGGGAGAGGTCCACAGACAGAAATTCTCTCATAAATTTCATGTTGAGCAAGCAACATGATGAATGTGATGTTCCATATACAGATTATGAATTGGATGCAGCCCTCTCCAGGGGCAGTAGCACTGCTCCTGGTGAGGACGGTATCACCTATGATATTCTAAGACTCCTACATCGTGTACCCGGTAACCCATTATTAGAATTGTTTAATGCCAGTTATGTCACTGGGCAGTTGCCAGTATCATGGACCACCAGTCTTACGGTACCTGTACCGAAGCCTGGCCAACCTGATGCTTTCCGTCCCATCTCACTGACCAGTTGCATGTGCAAAACCTTTGAGAGAATGGTGCTTAATAGATTATTGTATAGAGTTAAAGAGCACATGTCACCTGATATCAATGGTTTCACACATGGTAAAAGTGTACACAATTGTATCACAACCTTTCTCACTGTTCATGGAGATAAAAGGCACAAGTACACAACATTTCTTGATTTAAAAAATGCCTTTGATATTGCTAATAGGGAAGTGATTATGTACGAATTAGCGAGAATGGATATAGGGGGACATTTATTACAATGGATACGAGGCTATCTTACCAACCGGAAGTCCTCTGCACTGTTCCAAGGCTACAAGAGTGAAACTAAAGTAATGCAACTAGGCACCCCACAAGGAGGAGTACTCAGTCCTACCTTGTTTAATGTTCTAATTAATGCTTTACTAAAATCAATTCCAGCTAGTCCGGCAAACATCACTATCAGCTATGCAGATGACATCCTTGTACATACTAAAACCCACCGTGAAATGCAAACAGTCTTAAATTGTATACATACAGCTTGTGAGAGCCTTGGTCTTGTAATCAACGCTGCTAAAACTAAGGTATTTAACAGACAAATTGGCAACCGCAAAAGTGGACCACGAAAACTCAAGATAGATAATATACCAATAGACTATGTCTCTTCTTTCAAATACCTTGGAGTCTATGTCCCTTGTACCTCAACTGCAGTCAATAAGTTACATCAACAATGTAGAGACAGACTCAAGGCTCTCAGAACTGTAGTGGGGTACAGCCCGAAATATGGTGTTAATATTAGAATAGCAAGAATGATGTATTTAGCGTACATAAGGTCTCTGATAGACTATCATGCACCAGCTTTGGTCCTGCAAAATGGCAAAAGTATTGATAGACTTGAAAAAATGCAAAATGAAGCACTCAGAATTATACTTGGCTGTCCAATAACTACCAAAGTTCTCAACATGCGGAAAGAATTAAATATACTTAGCATTAGAGATAGAATATTTGAAATTAATCTTATGATGGGACTAAAGCTCGTCCCATTAACAAACAACATTTGTATATGTTGACACCTCTCTCTACCCCCGAGAGAGGTGTCTGTAATGACAATTATAATGGAACTAAGAACATGTTAATTATTTTCCATGTATAATGGAATAATTAAGTATAAAAGTAATAAGTATAAAAGATTTTACAGAATTCAAAAATTTTCACATTAGTCTCTTTTTAGGAATTGTGCTCATAATGTATATCAATTGTAGTTTTCTAATATCTCTGTGAGAGTTTTTTTAAGACATTGCTGTAAACTTGTATTAATTAATATAATTCTTGATACCTTTTCTAGCTCATATTTAGGTTTCAGATATCAAAAGATCCGTGCAGCACGTTACAGAATTGTATAAATTGTATCATAATTAGTTTATATGATTTATGACCTGATGGAAGCGCAATTTAAGGGGCCAATAAGTTCAAAAATGAAATGGTTCGATTTCAATCAAACTTTTTTGACGAATTGTATGTGAAAAGGGTTTTGTCTGGTCCAAGTCTCACCATCGTAGCATAAATTGGAAGGGAGAAAAAAATGAATTATGTGTCAAAAATTTTCCAAGATGGTCAAAACGATTATCAAACACAAGTTTCAACGGAAATCATGTATATGACTCTCAGCTATCACAATAGCACATATTACAAAATTATAATTAGTTTTATTAAAAAAATTAAGTTAAACAAAAAAATTAGATTTGTTTGTTTTATAAATTTTTGTTAATTGGACGATTTGCATGAAACTTATACTCCTGCCTGCACGTAGGCCTATCTGCAAGGGTGCCAATTTTGGAGGAAATTGGTAAAAGTCAACCTCAGCCACAGATGGCAGCACCTTAGACTTTTTTCCTTATTTATTTTAAAGTAACATAAACGTTAATATAACTCTTGAAATGTTTATTCAATTTACATGAAACTTACACCTAATATGTAGAGTTTATGTCTCTAAAGTCTGTGGCCAGCATTTTTTCCTAAGTTCATTTATTGATTTTATAATAGCAATAACCATGATATATATGCATATTTTTTTTTTGGTGGGGGGGGGGAACTTTGATTATTTGTATTAGTAAAACTAAACATATTTTGGAAAATCCGCGACATCAGATTCTTTATTATACGCTAATGTGTCAGAAAAGTGTCATAGAATAGCCAGCTCCAGCCGCTACACAGTCACACCGCCTCACAGCCACCCTCACAGCCCGCAATCACCCACCTCCACCAGCCCCCCCCTCACACCAGCCACAGCAGGCTCACAGAGTCCAGCAGCTACACCAGCCCCAGCCTCACAGCAGGCCTCACAGCCAGGCCTCACAGCAGGCCTCACAGCCAGCCTCACAGCCAGGCCTCACAGCCAGCCTCACAGCCAGCCTCACAGCCCGCCTCACAGCCCGCCTCACAGCCACGCCTCACAGCCCGCCTCACAGCCAGTCACAGCCGCCTCACAGCCCCCCTCACAGCCAGCCTCACAGCCAGCCTCACAGCCCGCCTCACAACCACCTCACAACCAGCCTCACAGCCCGCCTCACAGCCCCCCTCACAGCCAGCCTCACAGCCAGCCTCAGACGACGCCGGAATAACAATAATATGTGCTGTAAGTTCAACAGGTCGCATACATTCATTAGCAAGGGCATTGACAGAGTAATATGTGAAATCGTTTGCATTATTAGATCAAACGTTAAATAATTATTTTGTATTATTACTTTGAATTCTGTATTATGAAATATGAATTTAAATTCAAGTAATTTTCTAGTTACTTAAATATATACAGAAAATTTTATACAGAAAAGATAACACTTAGATTTCTTTCACAGCATTCTTTTATAAGACCTATATTGTTTACAATATGTGTTGGTTGTGATCTCTCACACCTTGTGCAAGTCTTGATCTCTCACACCTTGTGTAAGTCTTGATCTCTCACACCTTGTGTAAGTCTTGATCTCTCACACCTTGTGTAAGTCTTGATCTCTCACACCTTGTGTAAGTCTTGATCTCTCACACCTTGTGTAAGTCTTGATCTCTCTCACCTTGTGTAAGTCTTGATCTCTCTCACACCTTGTGTAAGTCTTGATCTCTCACACCTTGTGTAAGTCTTGATCTCTCACACCTTGTGAAGTCTTGATCTCTCACACCTTGTGTAAGTCTTGATCTCTCACACCTTGTGCAAGTCTTGATATCTCACACCTTGTGCAAGTCTTGATCTCTCACACCTTGTGCTAAGTCTTGATCTCTCACACCTTGTGCAAGTCTTGATCTCTCTCACCTTGTGCAAGTCTTGATCTCTCACACCTTGTGTAAGTCTTGATCTCTCACACTTTGTGCAAGTCTTGATCTCTTACACCTTGTGCAAGTCTTGGTCTCTCACACCTTGTGCAAGTCTTGATCTCTCACACTTTGTGCAAGTCTTGATCTCTTACACCTTGTGTAAGTCTTGGTCTCTCACACCTTGTGTAAGTCTTGATCTCTCACACTTTGTGCAAGTCTTGAGCTCTTACACCTTGTGCAGTCTTGGTCTCTCACACCTTGTGTAAGTCTTGATCTCTCACACTTTGTGCAAGTCTTGATCTCTTACACCTTGTGTAAGTCTTGATCTCTCACACCTTGTGTAAGTCTTGATCTCTCTCACCTTGTGTAAGTCTTGATCTCTCACACCTTGTGTTAGTCTTGATCTCTTACACCTTGTGTAAGTCTTGATCTCTCACACCTTGTGCAAGTCTTGATCTCTGTACACCTTGTGTAAGTCTTGATCTCTCACACCTTGGTAAGTCTTGATCTCTCTCACCTTGTGTAAGTCTTGATCTCTCACACCTTGTGTTAGTCTTGATCTCTTACACCTTGTGTAAGTCTTGATCTCTCACACCTTGTGCAAGTCTTGATCTCTCTCCCCTGTGCAAGTCTTGATCTCTCACACCTTGTGTAAGTCTTGATCTCTCACACCTTGTGTAAGTCTTGATCTCTCACACCTTGTGTAAGTCTTGATCTCTCACACCTTGTGCAAGTCTTGATCTCTTACACCTTGTGTGCAAGTCTTGATCTCTTACACCTTGTGCAAGTCTTGATCTCTCACACCCTTGTGTAAGTCTAAATATCTGACAGCTAGTGCAAGTCTGATCTCTCACAGCATTTTTACCCTAATAAAGTTAAAAGACAAGAACTGCTTTATATCTTATGCATTCTTCCAATTATTACAACATACACACAATTAGGAGAAAACTGTAAAAAAATAGTTTTTATGTATTGAATGTATTATGTATTATAAATTATTAAATTAAATGTATTATTATTAAATTATTATTATTATAAATTATTAAATGTATTAATAAATTTATGTATTTTGTGTATTTCATGAATTAAAATCAAAGTTCTCGATGAAGCTCAGTATATGTACTTGATCTATTGATTTTACTCATATTGACTATTGAAAATGTTCCATTTACGCTCCATAATAATTTTACAAGTATGTAATGGTCAGGAGAAAATGCTAGGTCAGTATGACTATTTAGTAACTTCAGAGCAACATTAGTCTAAGTCTAATATAATTATATGCTCCAGCATTTGAAGGGACCACTAGAGTTGTTTATTAAAAGTTGTTCAATGTCAACCAATATTTTTTGACTAGTTGTATATGAAAAGGGCTGCAATTGTTC
The DNA here is from genome assembly GCA_020271785.1 of Procambarus virginalis. Classification (NCBI taxonomy): domain Eukaryota; kingdom Metazoa; phylum Arthropoda; class Malacostraca; order Decapoda; family Cambaridae; genus Procambarus; species Procambarus virginalis. Next base: position 34,981 of record WNGS01007927.1, read on the forward strand.
CACGTTTCAGTACTGCACGCCTAAATGGTAAGGGAGATTTGTTTTTTTTAACGAATATTACACATTTTCAGTGTGTATATACAACCACACCTTTCAGATATAATCT
>WNGS01007928.1:0-10157 GCA_020271785.1 Procambarus virginalis
CTAACCGACCAACCTAACCAACCAACCAAACCAACCAATCAAACCAACTGAGCCATATAAAATTAGGATAACCTAACGAACCAACCTAACGAACCAACCAACCTATCCAACCAACCTAACCAACCTAACCAACCAACCTAACCGACCAACCTAACTAATCTAACCAACCAACCTAACAACGAAAAAACAACCTAACGTAACCATCCTAATCCATGTAAGTAACCAACCTAGTCAACTTAACCAACCAACCTAAACATCCTACTCAACCTAACCAACAAATCCACCAAACCTAACCAATCTAACCTAACCAGCCTAACCTAACCAACCAAACCTAACCAAACCAACCAACCTAACGAGCTATCCTAACGAACCAACCTAACCAGCCTTACTAACCACCCCAAACCAATCTTACTAACCAAGCAACCTAACCAACCTAGTCAATCTTAACCTAACCTAACCTAACTAACCTATCCTCCCTTCTTATTATCTGACACCTGACACGATCCGAAGGTTCGTGTCAGATAATAAGAAGGGCTCTGACACGACTCTTCAAGACACGAGACTTCAGGACACGAGACTTCAACGTGGACTCTGACACGAACCGAAGGTTCGTGTCAGAGTCCCCGAATGTCCGTGTGCGTGTCCGTTTTCGTGTATCCATGGGGGTTTTGGTTCCAGGAAGCCATTTGTGTCGACCCAAATTGCCCCCCTTCTCCCCACCTGAAATCCAGGTGAATTGAAAGACCTGACGAAGGTCAGTGGGTCCAGGTATCCTTCCGTGGGCCCCTGGACTTAATCCCTTCCCCACATTCCAAGGGTTCAGTCAATCAATCTTCGGCTATCCAGAGAGTCTATCGAAACTGATGCTTCTACAGGAGAGGACATTCACAGAAATCTGTGTCCTGTTTTTGCAACCGTTTCGACAGGCTCGAACGCAGGTCCATCCGGATTAAGAACATGTTATATCCGACTAGGCCACGCTGGAGTTGCCTTCTGAATGAAATTTGCCACTTGTATTTATATCTCATATCAAGGTTAGTTAGTGTCTATTTATCGGCAGTTGCAATGATTGACAAGTGAAGTTGTGAGTTTGTGTTGACAGTTAGAAATATATGACAGCTTTATTTGATGAGGTTGAAGTCGGGTGAAGCAATTTTATGAATGAATATAGGAGAATTTAGATTAACTTACAAGTGTGTGTGTGTGTTTAAAAGTATGTATTAATTAATAATTAGTGTGGTATATCCAAATGAGTTTGTGAATGGTAAACCAGCAATCAAATACCTAATATGTGCTATTTTAGGCCTCGTTCTGATAAATATATGTGTTTTACCAGTGAACTTAAATCCGGTTTGTTTTATTCCTTGATTTATTACAAGAATAAATAGTACATAGGCGAACGAACGGTTTGGCTGGGTAAATATAGCGTTGCGGCCGGCATTTTCTGTGTTGGGCGGGGGTGATTGTATTTGTATGGGGTAGGGCTACAGCGGCCTCCATTAGTGGTGGTGGTGGGGGGTGTTGGTTGGGGAGGTGGGAGGTTGAAATTGAATTGAAATTGAATTGAAATAAGTTCATAGATGTAAAATACACACAAAGGGATGAGGTAGCTCAAGCTATTCTCACCCCGTTCAGTACATATACACACATCACAAACCATAAACATATTACCAAACATTCTGAGAGATAACATATACATTTCCTCCTTCACAAGTAGTAAGGTATCAGATGTACACACAAATACTTTTATGACCTAGGTATACTGTATAGACAATTTGCAAGAGACATGCAGATAATTCAACAAAATATTACAGTCTTGGTGCAAAATTCTTATATCTCTTAAGAATATCATCAACCTTTCCGTTGTGACACATCCAGGCTATTTGTTCAGGAACAGTCCTTATCTCAGTGTTTCTATATACATTAATCAACGGACAATCAAGAACATAATGGGCAAGGGTGTGAGACCTTAACATACCACGTAGTTTACACTTCGTGTCATTATCATGAACACCTATCCCATATTCCCAGTAATATTTGTACCCAAGCCTGAGCCGCATGTACACTGTGCCACTCCAAGCATTTCTCCTTTTACCATAAGTGAAATGAGTGTTTTGACTCACATACATGTAGTGTTGCATGGTTTGACTTCTCTCATACATTATATCTCTCCTCTCCACTCCTGCCTGTGCCTGAATATTTCTGATTTTGCTTCTTATTTGTCTCATTGTGAATTCACATTCAATGTCAACTTGTGGTTTTGATGTAGCACGTTTGGCCAAGTCATCCGCCACCTCATTGAGCACTATTCCAACATGAGATGGAATCCACATGAATTTCACACTATGACCTTTCAGCTCTTTCTCAGTTATTCTTCTCTTACAATCCTCAACTATGGAGATGAAGACTGGGTTTCGACTGTTTAAGGACTCCAGTGCTCCTCGGCTATCAACAAATACAAAAACATTTTTGTCGTCATGACGTACGTCCTCCAAACACGCCAGAATGGCCTGCAGTTCAGCTTGTGTGGATGATATATAATTACTAAGCCGGAGTTCAATTATCCTGTCCACAGTCTCAAACTCCGTATATTCTCTTATTAGGACACCACACCCTGCCCTGCATCCTCCGCCACCGACCCGTCGCAATATACATGTAAACTGTTGCCTCTTGGTAACCGAGATATCATGCTTCCATACAAGCACCGTAATTGTCCCGGTTCATGATGTAACTTTTTCACCTTGAGAGGTACAATTTCGACGTCATTTTCTGTACTTTCCAGGGAGCAGACATATTACACTGTCGAGAGGGTTTACATCAGTCAAGTACATCGTATTCCCTGAGGTCATGAGCTAATCCCCTCGTGTAGCGTGTCTCCCTCAGTTTCCTGAAAGTGTGTACGTCACTCAGGCAGGTCTGAACGCTCTGAATAGATTATATATGGCGAGGTGTTGAGGAAGGAATAAGAATGTGTTTGGGACTGAGTTGAGTGTATTAGTTGTTGTGATTCATGTTAGAAGGAAGGTAGGTGCTTGAAATGTGCAGAGATTTGTTAATAAAATCATTTGGTTAATTATGTAGGAATTAATGGTAAGTGAGGATTGGAGATAGGTAGGCCGTCAGGCACAGAGAGACAATGGACTGACAAATACTTTGACATTTTTTTGCAGATGGTTAACTATTATTAAAATCACATGTATAAAATTCAATGTGCGACATTCTTGTACACACACACACACACACAAGAAAGGCGATAGGGAGGAGGCACTTAACTATAGACCTGTATCACTGACAAGCATCCCCTGTAAAATACTGGAAAGAATAATTAGGCTACGACTAGTTGCAAACCTGGAGAACGTTAGGTTTGTGAACAAACATCAACATGGGTTCTGGACAGGGAAATCGTGCCTAACAAACCTTCTGGAATTCTATGATAAAATAACGAGGATAAGACAGGACAGAGATGGTTGGGCAGACTGCATATTTCTGGACTGCCAAAAAGCCTTTGATACAGTACCGCACAAGAGACTGCTGTTCAAACTCAAGAGGCAGGCGGGGGTGGGGGGAAAGGTCCTAGCATGGATAAGGAACTACCTAACAGGAAGGAGCCAAAGAGTTACGGTAAGGGGCGAGAAGTCGGACTGGCGAACAGTAACAAGTGGAGTACCACAAGGATCCGTGCTAGGACCAATTCTATTTCTTGCATATGTTAACGATATGTTTACGAGTGTAGAGTCCTACATGTCGATGTTTGCGGATGACGCAAAGTTGATGAGAAGAGTTGTGACAGATGAGGATTGCAGGATCCTCCAAGAGGACCTGAACAGGTTGCAGAGATGGTCAGAGAAATGGCTATTGGAATTCAACACGAGAAAATGTAAAGTTATGGAAATGGGACTAGGAGATAGGAGACCAAAGGGACAGTACACAATGAAGGGGAACAGCCTACCTGTGACGACGCGCGAAAGAGTCCTGGGTGTGGACGTAACACCTAATCTATCTCCTGAGGCACATATAAATAGGATAACGACAGCAGCGTACTCTACACTGGCAAAAGTTAGAACATCATTCAGAAACCTAAGTAAGGAGGCATTTAGGGCGCTTTAAACTGCCTACGTGAGGCCAGTCTTAGAGTATGCCGCCTCATCATGGAGTCCCCATCTGAAGAAGCATATAATGAAACTGGAAAAGGTTCAGAGGTTTGCAACGAGACTCGTCCCAAAGCTACGAGGGATGGGGTATGAGGAGCGCCTGAGGGAACTGTGCCTTACGACACTAGAAAGAAGAAGGGAGAGGGGGAACATGATAGGAACGTATAAAATACTCAGAGGGATTGACAGAGTGGACATAGACGAAATGTTCACACGGAATAGTAACAGAACGAGGGGACATGGTGGAAGTTGGAAACTCAGATGAGTCACAGAAGTTTTCTTTTAGCGTGAGAGTAGTGGGAAAATGGAATGCACTTAAGGAACAGGTTGTGGAAGCAAATACTATTCATAATTTTAAAACCAGGTATGATAGGGAAATGGGACAGGAGTCATTGCTGTAAACAACTGATGCTCGAAAGGCGGGATCCAAGAGTCAATGCTCGATCCTGCAAACACATATAGGTGAGTACATATAGGTGAGTACACACACACACACACACACACACACACACACACACACACACACACACACACACCCACACACACCACACACACACACACACACACACATAGAGCCCATTAGGCTCAGGAAACTGTACACCTGTTGATTGACGGTTGAGAGGCGGGACCAAAGAGCCAGAGCTCAACCCCCGCAAGCACAACTAGGTGAGTACAACTAGGTGAGTACACACACACACACACACACACACATACATATATACACACATACATACGTACATACACACATACATATAATCACACACACACACACACACACACACACACACACACACACACACACACACACACACACACACACACACACACACACACACACAAACACAAACACACACTCTGGGGGACCTACCAGAAATATGGAAGACTGCTAATGTAGTACCAATATACAAAAAGGGTGACAGACAAGAGGCACTGAACTACAGGCCAGTGTCCTTAACTTGTATACCATGCAAGGTGATGGAGAAGATTGTGAGAAAAAACCTAGTAACACATCTGGAGAGAAGAGACTTCGTGACAACCCATCAACATGGGTTCAGGGAGGGTAAATCTTGCCATACAGGCTTGCTAGAATTCTACGATCAGGTGACAAAAATTAAGCAAGAAAGAGAAGGGTGGGCGGACTGCATTTTTTTGGACTATCGGAAAGCCTTTGACACAGTACCCCATAAAAGGTTGATGCATAAGCTGGAGAAACAGGCAGGAGTAACAGGTAGGGCGCTCCAGTGGATAAGGGAGTACCTAAGTGTTATGAATCTTGTTAAGATCCTCTCATTACTCTTAATTCTTGTATTACTGTATTGTCTTATTCTCTAATTATTATAACATCCAGTTGTATGTTATGAGATTTGGTATGTTATATGATATATATTATAGCATGCTATAGTGTGCCTGAGTTGCATTATATTATATTTGTATGAGGCTTTCGTGTTACAATTCTCATGTGTTTCTCTGTGGGGGTTGATCAGGTTGGATATGTGACTAGCGTGGGAAAGTGTTGTCAAGCGAGTGTTATGATTTAACCTTGATTTATTACTCCTATTTATTTGTCTGTAAATGCTATTGTATAAATTAATGTAATTGTGTACTCTTATGATTATTAATGTCTTGATATTTAGTACTACCATTTATTATTAGAAATTCCACATTGTTATGTGGATAGTGCTCCACAGGGATAAGAGCCTCGTTGAACGTAGAATCACTGTTTACCAACGTGCCTGTGGATGAAACAATCGGGATGATAGTGGACCGAGTGTATTGTGATCCGGCCTGTACTCCTCTTGACATGCCAGATAATATCCTGAGGAAACTACTCCAAGCTTGTACTAAGGAGGCACCCTTCTTGAGCCCGGATGAGAACATGTATAAGCAAGTAGATGGGGTCGCCATGGGTTCTCCCGTAGGTATCCTGTTTGTGAACTTCTACATGGGTACTATTGAGAGAAAAAGTCTTAGTCGACTTGAACTTGAAACCGGCCATATACTGCAGGTATGGTGACGACATTTTCACACAGGTACCTGATGTCAGACATCTGCAGGAGCTGAAAGAGGCGTTTGAGCAGAATTCTGTGTTGCGTTTCACTTATGAGATGGAGAAGGATGGGAAGCTGCCCTTTCTAGATGCAATAGTCATGGAAAGGAGCGGAGGTTTCCACACTGCAGTCTACACTAAGGAAACAAACATAGGAATGTGCCTAAATACCAACAGTGACTGCCCAGACAGGTACAAGAGGAGTGTTGTTAACGGGTATGTCGACCGTGCTCTCAGCCACAGCTCAGAATGGAAGCAAGTCGACGAAGAACTCTGTGGGGTAAGGCAGGTCCTAGTCAACAACGGCTTCTCCAATGGTTTCATTGAAGACATCATAAGAAGGAAAGTGAAACGCCATGCAACTTCTGAAGAGACAACTAATACAACACCTATACCCCCTATTAGACTATTTTACAGGAACTTCTTCTCCACAGCTCATAAAACGGAGGAAAGGGTCCTGAAAGATATTGTAAATAGAATTGTTATCCCTACAGACGAAAATCAGAAGATACAACTAACAATTTACTATAAAACCAAAAAAACGGCCAGCCTACTCATGAGAAACTCTCCAGACACGGAGCAGAACGCTCTAAAAGAGACAAACGTCGTCTATGCCTTCAAATGCCCACTTGGGACTGTAAGCCCCAAAAACACAGTATATAGGCAAGACAACAACCTCTCTTTCCAGGCGTTTAACGATGCATAAGCAACAGGGCTCCATTAAGGAACATATATTCTCTTCTCACAACCAAACCATCACCAGAGAAATCTTAGCAAACAAGACAGAAATCATTGATAGATACAGCGACAGTAGGCGGCTTGACATCTGTGAGGCACTACACATCAAGAAGTCAACACCAGCAATCATCAGTCAATTAACGCACAACTATATCCTACCCACTTCAAGACTCTGCTCCAATATAGAAACATCAAGAAATATGGGCCAATAGGCCTTCTGCAGTTCTATCTGTTACCCAACTTCTGCAAATCTATACCTATTGTTCCGTGTTCTGTGTTTTGTTGAAAGTTTGTTTTTCACCCCACTATATATTACATCACCTCACCCAAATGCAGGTATAAGAGCCAATGCTGTTTCAATCATAAGTTAAGTGTGAATAAACTAAAGTCTTTAAAAATGTAATAAGTTTTACAAAACGAGCTCAAGTGTCGCGTCAGACTAGAAATAAAAATGAATTTTGGCGAATTGATTTTTCATGTACCGTCACCAGTAAAAGAAACATAAGGAAAATCGAGAAAATTCGTGTTAGAATTATTAATCTTACTTTTTCGGTCATATTTAATAACATATATATATATATATATATATATATATATATATATATATATATATATATATTATATATATATATATATATATATATATATATATATATATATATATATTGTGATGGTGTTCCCCCCCTTCTAATTCTCCCACGCCTGCTGTAAGAGTCATGTCCACTATTCCCGAGCGTTCTCTACATTGCAGGCATCAATTGAACATATGTGGGAGAGAGTAGTATTCTCGATGAGCCGAGAAATTCGTGAAATAAGAACATTTTGGCCTGTGGGATAGGCCCTTTAGGGAGCCAAAATGGCGCTGGCGAGTCTGTTCTCCCGCCAAAACTGTGTGACGTCAGTGTCGCCAGATTGGTCACCGTCAGCGACGTGGCACTGGGAGCCAATGAAAACCGACTTTGGAAAATGTGACGTCACATAGGCAGGGGGAGTCCAGCCGTAGCGGCGCTTTCGCGCCGCTACGGCTGGACTCCCCCTGCCTATGTGGCGATCAGTCTTTCACGACACGTCCGAGAGGCAGGACGTGCGATCGGTCATCCTGTCAGAGTGACGGATTTACCGAGCTCCGGTGGATATAAGCGTCTCCAGTTGTTAGCGCGCACTCTGTGAGGTCTTCCTGCAACCCCGATGTGGCTCAGATAAGGAATTGACAGAATATTGAGCAACAAGTGCTCCGGAACAGCGTTGCAAGAAGTGGGCCAGGCATCGTTGTGTGTGACGTCCTTGGCAGTTCACCAGTATAAGAGACAGCTTAGTGGCCGGGCCAATCCACCGTGAGTGAATCGAGTTGACCACCTTGTCAACTTGGTTGAACGTGTGATCGACGATCCTGTCAAGTTTGACAGTAACCCTACCTTCGTGGAACCCTACGAGTCAACAGTTGGATGCAAGCACGTCGAGAAGTCTTCCCAAATACCTAGTAACATATCTAGACGACGAGGGAATTGACAGTGAAGTGAGCTTCAAGTGCTCTGAAGTCGGGTGCTGTGCGTGTGGAGCTTAAGCAGTATCGTCTGGGACGGCTGATAACTTCACAGTGACTTCGTAGTGGTGAGAGGCAGTTCCTCTGGGAGTACAGTGACAAGGACTATTTGGGAAACGTGCGACGACCGCCGAGACGTAGGCTGGCTGCCGTAGTTGGGAGGAAAGTTGACGGCCAGGAGACCGACTTCAACCCTGCGATGTACTTTAGAGGAAGGAGCACGGACCTGCAGTGTACAGAAAGCGGCGAGACGCGAAAATCCTAAGGCGTTGGCTTGTGTTTCTGGAGGGTGTACGAGGCGAGAGCCTGGACCAGGAGCTACAACCCAACCGTCATCCTAGGATAGGTAAAGTAGGTGTTTACAGTTACCCTCCCATTTCCCCTTTAGTTAGCTATATAAATACTTGTCAGAATATTTTATATGTCGTGAGCAAGTCTCACCTGAGTCTAAGTCACAGGGAGCACAGTGTGTGGTGAGGCTACCCAGAGCGCTCACAGTATCAGTTTACATATATATCTCTGTGGGTGTGTGCAAGCACCAGGATTCATGAAGGAATTTACTGTGACTATTATTAGTAATTTCCTGTGATTATTATTATTATATATATTGGTAGTAAACCAGATATTGGTGTTAGGCTATGAGCCTAGGATTTATTGATATAAATGCCTGTGTATTGATCTCCAAGATTTATTGATATACATGCCTGTGTGTTGATCTCCATGATTTATTGATATAAATGCCTGTGTATTGATCTCCATGAATTATATATATATATATATATATATATATGCTTGTAATTTGATTACTGATTTATCTATGTACTTGCCTGTGTACTGAATAGTATCATATACGTGAAGTGATTGCCAGTGATAAATCTTTAAGAGAAAGTATAGATTTAAAGATAAGTTCAGTGATCAAGCGAGTGCATTCACAGTAAATATTATTAAGAATAGAGCTGACAGCGAGGGCCCCGGTCAGCTGATATCTGACAGGTGACGCAGGGGCTGCCGGATGTTGCCATATCGGTGCGCCCAGATTATTTTGCTGCGGATTGAGCAACTGCTATACTTTGTTCCTGATACATTGATGCATATATATTTCTCGTTGTCTTTTAAGTAAAATACCAAAACTCTTTGGTGTTTGATATCATCCCCTTCCCCTCCATTTATCTTGTGACCGTGTAAGGAAGTAAACAGAGTGACTTGCCTGAGACCACACTATTTGAAATTGCTCTTACCACAATTACCACAATTACACCTCTCCACTGCAGTGTTACTGGACACCTAAAAACACCAGTTGGCGACCTTGAAGGCTGTGTAAGAGTTCTGTGTCGGGGCGGGCCACAGATTGAGGGAACGATCTGTGCCTCCACTCATCTTGCAACTTAAGGCCGGTTGTGAGATCGACTGGGGGTACTCTCCGGGGCGTGCAGTGGAGCCTAGAGGATCGAGGGAAGACCCGTAGAACGACGGTGAGTAAGGGTTATTGTCGGAGCAACCACCTGGAGAGGAGATCTAGTCTACTGTTGCTTTAACCCTTCACTAACAAGAACTGTGACACCACGACATTGGCGACCTTGCCAGGATAAAGAGCTAGATCAAGGTTGTAATTGTGGTATTAGATATCAGGCCTAAGTTTTCACTCACAGTCACAAGATGGAGGATGATAAAGTAGCCA
>WNGS01007929.1:25158-32076 GCA_020271785.1 Procambarus virginalis
CATCTCTGACGTCCTGCGCTGAAACGAGTTCTGTTTAAGATTATCCAACCGGGCTGTGGTGGGTATGTGGGCCTGCGGGCCGCTCCAAGCAACAGCCTGGTGGACCAAGCTCTCACAAGTCAAGCCTGGCCTCGGGCCGGGCTTCTTGAGGAAGTAGAAGAACTCCCAGAACCCCATCAAGCAGGTGTAATCACTTCATAATGACGCGGGTGATGCATCAATGAACACTTTACTCTTGATATGAGGATGATTGACGGTTTGAAGTGTCCATAGAACAGCCGTCAATCATCCAGGGCGACTTGACTTCATCAACTACATGAAAATCATCGGAACAGGAAGTGGGAGGGAATCGAATCAGCATCTTGAGACACACACATCCATCGCGCCAAACGCCCGCCTTAACCACTGTTCCACGACGTGCTATGATTTAACCTTTATCAATCATAATGCCGTCATCAATTTTATCGTACTGTGTATTCAAAGTCGGTATTGGATCATTTAGAATTATACTAGTTACAGCCCCGCTCCTGTGCCAGGTAAGTCCACTACGGGCTCACCATAGCCCGTGCTACTTGCCCCGCTCCTGTGCCAGGTAAGTTACGGGCTCACCATAACCCGTGCTACTTGCCCCGCTCCTGTGCCAGGTAAGTCCACTACGGGCTCACCATATCCCGTGCTACTTGCCCCGCTCCTGTGCCAGGTAAGTTACGGGCTCACCATAACCCGTGCTACTTGCCCCGCTCCTGTGCCAGGTAAGTCCACTACGGGCTCACCATAGCCCGTGCTACTTGCCCCGCTCCTGTGCCAGGTAAGTCCACTACGGGCTCACCATAGCCCGTGCTACTTGCCCCGCTCCTGTGCCAGGTAAGTCCACTACGGGCTCACCATAGCCCGTGCTACTTGCCCCGCTCCTGTGCCAGGTAAGTCCACTACGGGCTCACCATAGCCCGTGCTACTTGCCCCGCTCCTGTGCCAGGTAAGTCCACTACGGGCTCACCATAGCCCGTGCTACTTGCCCCGCTCCTGTGCCAGGTAAGTCCACTACGGGCTCACCATAGCCCGTGCTACTTGCCCCGCACCTGTGCCAGGTAAGTCCACTACGGGCTCACCATAGCCCGTGCTACTTGCCCCGCTCCTGTGCCAGGTAAGTCCACTACGGGCTCACCATAGCCCGTGCTACTTGCCCCGCTCCTGTGCCAGGTAAGTCCACTACGGGCTCACCATAGCCCGTGCTACTTGGAACTTTTGGTTCCTAGAAGCTGAATCTTAAACATCAGAATTATACATTGTTATATTTTAGAATTTGGTGAACAGCTAGGCCTACGTGTTTAGGCTCAGCTGGCAGTTATTTGTATTCGAACTTCGTGGGCAAAGCATTTTAGAGACGTGGGATTCGAACAGGCCGTCAGTGAACCACTGTTCGAGAAATGTTACCAGCAGTCTTGACATCTGTGTTCGGTCGACCTAAATGAACCAAAGGGATATGGGGACTCGTGAACAAGGTTGATATCCCTTGTTGACCAGACCACACACTAGAAGGTGAAGGGACGACGACGTTTCGGTCCTTCCTGGACCATTCTCAAGTCGATATCCCTTGATATCCTTGATATTGATATCCCCTGCCTGGTTATCCCACGAAAGAGAATCTGTTCAGGTCAATAACTGTGTGTGTGTGTGTGTGTGTGTGTGTGTGTGTGTGTGTGTGTGTGTGTGTGTGTGTGTGTGTGTGTGTGTGTGTGTGTGTGTGTGTTCGAACCCTTTTTTTAAGTCGTCCGATATATCTTAACTGGTCATTTAGAACGGGTCGAACAGCTGAATTATTGGGAGCGCCTCAAGGCTCTCTGATTTCAGTCCGGTAGGTTGTCGATAATTTTTTTTCCAGTGTGGAAAATTTGTGAAGTTGAGTACTGTAATATAAGGGATAAAATCCTATATTGCAGAGATATATAAAATATAAATCCCATATACCGAGGAATTTATGTATATATGAATTTCAGCCTTTCGTTTTATTTTATATGTGAATGGGTTGGGCTTCCTCATGAACAGAATGTGCAATATTTTCACTGTTACAACGTGCACATATATATACATGGACATATATACATATGCATGTACACATATGTATTGCAAATTAACGACTGCCGTCGCTGCAAGAGGATAGGGAGGAAGGGAGAGAGGGATGGAGGGATGGGAAGGTTCGATTAGCCTTTTCAGAGCACTACAATCACCTTCTGTGGGGGATTGTTCAATAAATCCCTGAACTATATGTTTAACTGATCTCGAACCCTGTCCATGGAGGACAGAAGGAAGTGTATATATGCTGGTTAGCATTGTAAATGTCTGGCCACGTCTGTGGTAGAAAAAAAAAGAACAAAAAAACTCCCTCCCTCCTCTCACTCCATCCCATTCACAGCATTCTCACTCCTGTTCCTATTCCAGAATTCAGACTTTCAGAATTTCAGACTTTCAGAATTTCAGACTTTCAGAATTCAGACTTTCAGAATTTCAGACTTTCAGAATTTCAGACTCATTTAGCCTGCTTAGAAGCCAGCAAAATGTGCCTAATAGGAAAGTGAAGGAATGTGTTGCACATCACTCTCCACCATGCAGACAATATCATTGCAATTTCTGCACAATTGCAACGTTGGGGGGGGGGGATGGATTTAAGAATGAAATGTGACCAATTCCATCAACTTTCTGAAGTTATCAACCAGGCGCTCAAGGCTTAGATCTTAAAGCTTATAACAAATGAGTTTTGATTGACACTTACCAAACATAAATCTCGATCAAATTACCATTTGTCCCACGTGGTACTTTGATTGATTACTTCATTAAAGTCCTATTGGAAGAGTAAGATTTTGTAAAAACACAAACATTTCCTCAATGGAAGATGAGTTTCAGCTCTTTCTTTCGTGTGGGTAAAATGTTACCTATTTAATTCATTGTGTCAGGGGAGAGGCAGCCAGTCTGTCATATATATATATATATATATATATATATATCTATATATATATATATATATATATATATATATATATATATATATATGACAGTGTCAGACCACGGTGGAAGAATTGAAACAGGAATTTCCTTAAGTACTTTCGTATATTAATACATCTTCAGAAGGAATGAAGAAGTATATATGGGACATCTTCAGGTAAGAAATGAATTTACAAGATTGATGATTGATGAAGATTGAACCACCTAAGTTGTGTGGCCGGGGAAGGGGGATGGGGGTAAGGTGAAGAAATAGGGAAATAATGCAAGTTACAGCCTCGCTCCCGTGCGAGGTAAGTCCACTACGGGCTCACCATAGCCGGTGCTACTTTCACTTTTTGTTCAGAGTAGCTGAATCTAAAATAACAACAACAACGGGAAATTATAGGGATGGAAGCCACTGGGTAAGGCGGTGGTGGGGAAGAACTGGGTAGAAATGTTGTTACCAGGTGGTGTATGGTGAGGTCTGGGTCTGAGCATAGACAAGGTGGTGTATGGTGAGGTCTGGGTCTGAGCGTAGACAAGGTGGTGTATGGTGAGGTCTGGGTCTGAGCATAGACAAGGTGGTGTATGGTGAGGTCTGGGTCTGAGCGTAGACAAGGTGGTGTATGGTGAGGTCTGGGTCTGAGTGTAGGCAAGGTGCTGTATGGTGAGGTCTGGGTCTGAGCGTAGGCAAGGTGCCGTATGGTGAGGTCTGGGTCTGAGCGTAGGCAAGGTGTTGTATGGTGAGGTCTGGGTCTGAGCGTAGGCAAGGTGCTGTATGGTGAGGTCTGGGTCTGAGCGTAGGCAAGGTGCTGTATGGTGAGGTCTGGGTCTGAGCGTAGGCAAGGTGCTGTATGGTGAGGTCTGGGTCTGAGCGTAGGCAAGGTGCTGTATGGTGAGGTCTGGGTCTGAGCGTAGGCAAGGTGCTGTATGGTGAGGTCTGGGTCTGAGCGTAGGCAAGGTGGTGTATGGTGAGGTCTGGGTCTGAGCGTAGGCAAGGTGCTGTATGGTGAGGTCTGGGTCTGAGCGTAGGCAAGGTGCTGTATGGTGAGGTCTGGGTCTGAGCGTAGGCAAGGTGCTGTATGGTGAGGTCTGGGTCTGAGCGTAGGCAAGGTGCTGTATGGTGAGGTCTGGGTCTGAGCGTAGGCAAGGTGCTGTATGGTGAGGTCTGGGTCTGAGCTAGGCAAGGTGCTGTATGGTTAGGTCTGGGTCTGAGCGTAGGCAAGGTGCTGTATGGTGAGGTCTGGGTCTGAGCGTAGGCAAGGTGCTGTATGGTGAGGTCTGGGTCTGAGCGTAGGCAAGGTGCTGTATGGTGAGGTCTGGGTCTGAGCGTAGGCAAGGTGCTGTATGGTGAGGTCTGGGTCTGAGCGTAGGCAAGGTGTTGTATGGTGAGGTCTGGGTCTGAGCGTAGGCAAGGTGCTGTATGGTGAGGTCTGGGTCTGAGCGAAGGCAAGGTGCTGTATGGTGAGGTCTGGGTCTGAGCGTAGGCAAGGTAGCGAAGTTGTTACTCTGTATATTTAGGATGGGTCTTTTGTCTTTTATGAGTATAGCTTCCAGTATTTGCAGACTTCTCTGGTCAGTGGTGGATGATTGCAATTTGCAATGAAGCCTGCAAATACTGGAAGGTATATATTTCCCGGGTGGATATTTTGAATTTTGAAGGAACTACTGTCAGAAAGACAGGGCTCTCTGACAGGCATTGTGAGTCCCTTGGAAGACAGATCTGTGTTGCATGAATTGTGTGTTGAAAGTACTTTTTGATCCGGGATAGGCCCTAGGATCTGTTAATAGTGCTGAGGGTGTGAAAATCTTTTGTGTAAATTCATTGAATGATTAGTTATATTAATCCTCTACATTGTATCCTCATCATCAGAAGTCAGTGTAATATTATATTACTTTCTCTTAATTAACAGTCAAATATTTACTTACGTAAGTAACTAAACTGTAAATGTACTACACAGACACTTATGAATAAAGTTCAGGCGATGAGTCACAATAACGTGGCTAAAGTATGTTGACCAGACCACACACTAGAAGGTGAAGGGACGACGACGTTTCGGTCCGTCCTGGACCATTCTCAAGTCGATTGTGAAACACTTATGAATAAAGTGTTTCAATTGAAAACACTGATGATATGCCATTAGAGATAGTGCTCTCAGATGGCAGCTGCTCAGAGTAATCAAGAGTATATTTCATTTTTGTTTAATTCATTATAGTTGAGTTGAATTCAAATTTTATGTGAACTGATAATATTGAAGTGATATTAATTACACGGAGTGTTAAGAAGAGGAACGTATTTCATGCCATGCTCCATTCTTATAGATGGCTTCCCTTGGTTCCGTGTGGTCATGGGAGAGCCTGTTCATCCACGTCCCTGTGTTATGTACCCACTGTAACATTTTTGTAAACTTTGACACTTGTCAAAACAAAATCAGAGTGAAGTGTCATTATTGTTGAGGCGCCGTCTGTGATTACGACCTTCCAAAGTAGTGTTGTTTTTTTATCGAAGAAACATTAAATTAAGGAGAAAATCTGTAGGAGCATTGATGCGGGTTCGAACCTATGTGTAGGGTGTTTCCATGTACAGACGCATCTAGCGACTACACCACGACATGGTAAAAGGATTGTTTTATCGAAGAACATTAAATTAAGGAGAAAATCTGTAGGAGCATTGATGCGGGTTCGAACCTATGTGTAGGTGTTTCCACGTACAGACGCCTCTAGCGACTACACCACGACATGGTAAAAGGATTGCAACCTGGAGTTTACTGAACCCACGAGAGTTTCCTGAAGCTTACACCGAAGCCAGACCATGATTTTCACACAATCCTTCCCCCATGATCTGTGGCTTTTGTGAGCTCAGTAAACTCCAGGTTACAATCCTTTTACCATGTCGTGGTATAGTCGCTAGAGGCGTCTGTGCGTGGGAACATCTTACACAAAGGTTCGAGCCCTCATCACTACTCCTACGGATTTTCTCCTTGATGCATCACGTTAGTGTGATTACTTTGCGTATTGAAACATTAAATTAGTTCCATGTCAGCCTCGTTAGCGTGGCCAAAGGCGACAAAACTGGCCGTTTTTTTCAATGTCTCGACCATCGAAGTATCTGGCGGGACCTCGAAGTCAAGCGAGACTCGCCACGTCACTTGTCTGGTCTCCTTGCATGGTAAAGCACATTGATGACTTTTGATGATATCTTGATCTTTAATGGTGTGGGTCCTATCATCTATCCCAGACTTGACAGCAGCGCCATAAAGGGGGATTTGCTTAAGCGGTTTGACTGTATCGTGGTGAGGACGAGTGCTGCGCGTTCAAGGCGTGATCTGGGTTTGTTAAATGAACCTTTTTATTCCTGGGAATATGTAGAGCAGCTACATATGCTGCATGTGTGTGTGTGTGTGATAGCCTTTTGAAGTCTTAGAAGGTCGTCCTTCTAATTACCTTATTATGTCTTCGGGGTTTATATTCTTCAAACCATCGGATTTCAGTTTAAAGGTGCGGATCCTCTTGACCCAAGCGTGGGTGAAACTTTTCAAATGCTGCTTCAGCTGAATTGGTTTTAATGGAATCATTGCTAAGGTTCTGTGGCGCATTTCGTTCAGTCACAGTTGTTAGAAAATATAAGTTCACAATGTAAGAAAATCATTATTTGGTGAATATTCCTGACTTTACCTTTTTAGGCCATAAATATATATATATTTTAACAACCAACAGCGCATCAAAAAAAGGATACTGTGGTAATTTTCTTTTCCCGGAAAATCGTGCGTGGTTGGGCTCTATACTGCTTTATAAGTTCAGTCGCTGAGTGCTTATACAGTTGCTTTTGACACACACTTACGCTTCTAAGAATGTCCAGCCAACCCCGTGGTTGAAGGGCAAGAACTGGCACATGCCTTCACGAAGGTCACTGACTGGCCTCTTAACCCCCCCCCCCCC
>WNGS01007929.1:53173-64579 GCA_020271785.1 Procambarus virginalis
TAATACACGACACTGCAGGGGGAAAAAAGCTACCTTGAAGCACTGTTTAGTCTACAGTGAAGCTATTGGACACTGTTGGAAAGTAGAAATGTTCAAACTACCAAGACGGACATAGGGGAGACGGTAGATTAGGTCGACGTAGATGAAAAGTAGACGCAGGTGCTTAGATTAGATTGAGCTTGGAGACATCGATTAGATTAGGACATAGGTGGGTTAGATTAGGTTGACATAGGTGCGAAAAAGCCTCAATGGTCCCTAGGACTATATGCAACTGAAAACTCACACCCCAGAAGTGACTCGAACCCATACTGCCAGAAGCACTCTGCTGGCGTACAGGATCCCTTAACCAGTGTTGAAGTGAATGAAGCGGGTCTCGAATGATACCTTCAGGTTGGCGTGAATGCAAAAACAACTTGACTTCCTCTCTCTGGGATTGTCACTATTCATACTGTCACAGGTGCCCGAGGGGGGAGGGAGGGGGGAAGTGGGGGGTTCAGGCTGGCATCGTTGGTATTCAATCTGTCGTCAGGCGAGGCGCGTTCAGGCGGCGGCCCAGCCCAAGACGCCTCATCAATTTTAACATACAGCATATTAAACATTTTGTATTTTCTCAATATAAGGTAATATTATTTCACACTGGAATGTGCTGAATAGTTAGTCTACCTGTACTCACCTAGTTGTACTCGCCTAGTTGTGCTTGCTGGATTGAGCTTTGGCTCTTTGGTTCCGCCTCTCAACTGTCAATCAACTGGTGTACAGATTCCTGAGCCTACTGGGCTCTATCATATCTACATTTGAAACTGTGTATGGAGTCAGCCTCCACCACATCACTGCCTAATGCATTCCATTTCTTAACTACTCTGACACTGAAACCAAATTTTATAATGTCTCTGTGGCTCATTTGGGTACTCAGTTACCACCTGTGTCCCCTTGTTCTTGTTCCACCCATGCTAAATTGTTTCTCTGTCCACCCTGTCAGTCCTCTCAGAATTTTGTAGGTGGTGATCATGTCTCCCTTTGCTTTTCTGTAATCCAGGGACGTGAGGTTTAGCTTCCGTAGCCTTTCCTCGTAGCTCATACCTCTCAGTTCTGGGACTAGTCTGGTGGCATACCTCTGAATCTTCTCTAACTTTGTCTTGCGTTTAACTGTGGTATAGGCTCCAGGTTGGACCTGCATACTCCAGGATTGGTCTGACATGTGGTATACAAGGGCCACTCACAGGATGAGTGACGCTGCCCAATACTGTCACTATGGCGGTGTGGCCACTCACAGGATGAGTGACGCTGCCCAATACTGTCACTATGGTGGTGTGTCCACTCACAGGATGAGTGGCGCTGCCCAATACTGTCACTATGGCGGTGTGTCCACTCACAGGATGAGTGACGCTGCCTAATGCTGTCACTATGGCGGTGTGTCCACTCACAGGATGAGTGACGCTGCCCAATACTGTCACTATGGCGGTGTGTCCTCTCACAGGATGAGTGACGCTGCCCAATACTGTCACTATGGCGGTGTGTCCACTCACAGGATGAGTGACGCTGCCCAATACTGTCACTATGGCGGTGTGTCCACTCACAGGATGAGTCACGCTGCCCAATACTGTCACTATGGCGGTGTGTCCACTCACAGGATGAGTCACGCTGCCCAATACTGTCACTATGGCGGTGTGTCCACTCACAGGATGAGTCACGCTGCCCAATACTGTCACTATGGTGGTGTGTCCACTCACAGGATGAGTGACGCTGACCAATAAACTCGCCCCTCGGGGCAAAATTTAAATATTGAAATTTAGGGTGGCCACGAAAATTTATACACCCTTGAGAAGTTTCACTTAAAGCAAAGCAAAGGGTGTTCACAGGGTTGGGGTGAGGGGTGGAGTGGGGGTGGGGAGCCAAGAAGGTCACAGTGTCCCCCCCCTCACTTGACCTCTGTGGGGAAGAAAGGAAGAGTGGTTTCTAGGGTTAAGGTCTTTCTTGAGGATGTGAGTCGAGGCGAGAGTCATTTTATTTGACACTTGACAGAGTGGACCATTGGACAGAACTTAAGCTACTCTACTTCCAGCCCTTCTCCAATACCTGAAGATTGGGGTACTAAGTTCAAGGTTCTGCCCCAAGGGGCGAGATTATTGGTAGATGCGCCGCCACTCATCCTGTGAGTGGACACACCACCATAGTGACAGTATTGGGCAGCGCCACTCATCCTGTGAGTGGACACACCCCCATAGTGACAGTATTGGGCAGCGCCACTCATCCTGTGAGTGGACACACCCCCATAGTGACAGTATTGGGCAGCGCCACTCATCCTGTGAGTGGACACACCGCCATAGTGACAGTATTGGCCAGCGCCACTCATCCTGTGAGTGGACACACCACCATAGTAACAGTATTGGCCAGCGCCACTCATCCTGTGAGTGGACACACCGCCATAGCAGCATGTACAACACTCCCCAATAGGAAGAAAACCCGCTGGGTTGTTCATCCTGTCACTTGTACCCAGACACAGCTGGGACTTGCTTAACCGTCTCAAGTGAACAGCTCCTCAAATAAGAAGATTAACATTTTGTCAACCCTTAAAAACTTACGTTATTTCGCGGATGCAAAATGGGGGACCCTTTTGAGAACATTTATGTTGGGGTTGCTAGTTGCTTTATGGTAAGACAGCCCTGGTGTCTTATGTTTACTTGGAAGTCTCACAAGATGGGCCTATGGCTGTGTGTGTAGGCCTGGCGTGTGTAGGATTAAGGAGGAGAAGCTGTTGTTGTTGTTATAGATTCAGCTATTCGGAACAAGTTCCAAGTAGCACGGGCTATGGTGAGCCCGTAACTTACCTGGCACAGGAGCGGGGCAAGTAGCACGGGCTATGGTGAGCCCGTAACTTACCTGGCACAGGAGCGGGGCAAGTAGCACGGGCTATGGTGAGCCCGTAACTTACCTGGCACAGGAGCGGGGCAAGTAGCACGGGCTATGGTGAGCCCGTAACTTACCTGGCACAGGAGCGGGGCAAGTAGCACGGGCTATGGTGAGCCCGTAACTTCCCTGGCACAGGAGCGGGGCAAGTAGCACGGGCTATGGTGAGCCCGTAACTTACCTGGCACTGGAGCGGGGCAAGTAGCACGGGTTATGGTGAGCCCGTAACTTACCTGGCACAGGAGCGGGGCAAGTAGCACGGGCTATGGTGAGCCCGTAACTTACCTGGCACAGGAGCGGGGCAAGTAGCACAGGCTATGGTGAGCCCGTAACTTACCTGGCACTGGAGCGGGGCAAGTAGCACGGGTTATGGTGAGCCCGTAACTTACCTGGCACAGGAGCGGGGCAAGTAGCACAGGCTATGGTGAGCCCGTAACTTACCTGGCACTGGAGCGGGGCAAGTAGCACGGGCTATGGTGAGCCCGTAACTTACCTGGCACAGGAGCGGGGCAAGTAGCACGGGCTATGGTGAGCCCGTAACTTACCTGGCACAGGAGCGGGGCAAGTAGCACGGGCTATGGTGAGCCCGTAACTTACCTGGCACAGGAGCGGGGCAAGTAGCACGGGCTATGGTGAGCCCGTAACTTACCTGGCACAGGAGCGGGGCAAGTAGCACGGGCTATGGTGAGCCCGTAACTTACATGGCACAGGAGCTTTGCGTACTGGAAGTTGGTATAGAGGGAAGTTCAGTGTGTCCTGGACCTCTGTGAGGGAGAAGAGAGTGTGTGTGTGGGATTCCTAAAGAGGGTTATCTTAAGATGATTTCGGGGCTTAGCGTCCCCGCGGCCCGGTCCTCGACCAGGCCTCCTTTTTGTTACACATCCCCCAGGAAGCAGCCCGTAGCAGCTGTCTAACTCCCAGGTACCTATTTACTGCTATTGGAACATGCGCATCAGGGTGAAAGTAACTCTGCCCATTTGTTTCCGCCTCCACCGGGGATCGAACCCAGAACCATAGGACTACGAATCGCGAGCGCTGTCCACTCAGCCGTCAAATCCTCCCGCCCCCCCCCCCTGACACAGTACCTTGTTATAGGTACTGTGAGCATCCTCGTCCATTGCCTATTAGAGGGGGGGGGGCGCGCATTTAGGTACGGTTAGGAGTTACGAGGCCCGGTCGGGAACCGGGCCGCGGGGACATTGAACCCCGAAATCAACGCAAGGTAAGGGGGTATTAATTTGGAAAAATTGATCAATCTAATTGTTGAACCAAGATTCCTGAGTACCAATTCACTTCTTTTGTAATAGGGAGGTTGTTCAGCTCAGTGGCTTTGAACACTCCTTTGTGGATTTGTTCAAGGATTTGTTCAAGGATTTGTTCAAGGATTTGTTCAAGGATTTGTTCAAGGATTTGTTCAAGGATTTGTTCAAATCCACATTGCTCTTGTGGACGTGTTCACTCTCCTCTTTTGCTGTTGGTTTCATTCAAACATTAATTGACCCGTTCCTCAAATTAATTAGTAATGATCAAAAGATTAGGGTCATAGACAGTCGTTATCTTCACAAGACTGTAGGGTATCTTGCTGTTATCTTTACAAGACTGTAGGGTATCTTGCTGTTATCTTTACAAGACTGTAGGGTATCTTGCTGTTATCTTCACAAGACTGTAGGGTATCTTCGTGTTATCTTCACAAGACTGTAGGGTATCTTGCTGTTATCTTTACAAGACTGTAGGGTATCTTGCTGTTATCTTCACAAGACTGTAGGGTATCTTGCTGTTATCTTCACAAGACTGTAGGGCGTCTTCCTGTTATCTTTACAAGACTGTAGGGTATCTTGCTGTTATCTTCACAAGACTGTAGGGTATCTTCCTGTTATCTTGACAAGACTGTAGGGTATCTTCCTGTTATCTTCACAAGACTGTAGGGCATCTTCCAGTTATCTTTACAAGACTGTAGGGTATCTTCCTGTTATCTTGACAAGACTGTAGAGTATCTTCCTGTTATCTTCACAAGACTGTAGGGCATCTTCCTGTTATCTTCACAAGACTGTAGGGTATCTTGCTGTTATCTTTACAAGACTGTAGGGTATCTTGCTGTTATCTTTACAAGACTGTAGGGTATCTTGCTGTTATCTTTACAAGACTGTAGAGTATCTTCCTGTTATCTTCACAAGACTGTAGAGTATCTTCCTGTTATCTTCACAAGACTGTAGGGTATCTTCCTGTTATCATCACAAGACTGTAGGACATCTTCCTGTTATCTTCACAAGACTGTAGGGTATCTTCCTGTTATCTTCACAAGACTGTAGAGTATCTTCCTGTTATCTTCACAAGACTGTAGGGCATCTTCCTGTTATCTTCACAAGACTGAAGGACATCTTCCTGTTATCTTCACAAGACTGTAGGGCATCTTCCAGTTATCTTCACAAGACTGTAGGGCATCTTCCTGTTATCTTCACAAGACTGTAGGGCATCTTCCAGTTATCTTCACAAGACTGAAGGACATCTTCCTGTTATCTTCACAAGACTGAAGGACATCTTCCTGTTATCTTCACAAGACTGTAGGGTATCTTCCTGTTATCTTCACAAGACTGTAGGGCATCTTCCTGTTATCTTTACAAGACTGTAGGGCATCTTCCTGTTATCTTCACAAGACTGTAGGGCATCTTCCTGTTATCTTCACAAGACTGTAGAGTATCTTCCTGTTATCTTCACAAGACTGTAGGGCATCTTCCTGTTATCTTTACAAGACTGTAGGGTATCTTCCTGTTATCTTCACAAGACTGTAGGGCATCTTCCTGTTATCTTCACAAGACTGTAGGGCATCTTCCTGTTATCTTCACAAGACTGTAGGGTATCTTCCTGTTATCTTCACAAGACTGTAGGGTATCTTCCTGTTATCTTCACAAGACTGAAGGGAATCTTCTGTTATCTTCCAGACGATAATTAAGATTCAATACCATGGCGCCCAAAAAGGGATTAATTGAACATACCTATAGCCTCAGGGGGTATATAACGTGTCTCTCTTCCGTAGCCAATATAAGTAAATATATATTGCCCAGACACCACCTTCCCCCCACAAAAAAAAATTATATATAAATATATATATATGGTGTAGTGCAGTAGAGATTGGACAGCTGCACCAGACCTCATCTCATCATATAGATGGTCTCCTGGTGGCGTGTTTTCAAGTCCCCAGTCAGCCTATATCAGACTTGGCCCAGATTCACGAAGCAGTTACGCAAGTACTTACGGACGTGTACATCTTTCCTCAATCTTTGACGGTTTGGTTACATTTATTAAACAGTTTACAAGCATGAAAACTTGCCAATCACCTGTTGGTATTGTTATAAACAGCCTCCTGGTGCTTCGGGCTCATTAACTGTTTAATAATTGTAAACAAAGCCGCTAAAGATTGAGAAAAGATGTACAGGTTCGTAAGTGCTTGCGTGAATCTGGCCTCTTGTCACGTTGGCTCTCGTTCGAGCTACGTTCTCGTAGCTGGAACGTAGCTCGTAGCTAACATTATGTGTCGTTTCATATTTCCTTCTGAAATATGCGCTCGTTCGAGCCCCCAGGCAGCCCCAGGCTGGGCTTGGGGGAAGTAGAAAAACTCTTGAAACCTTCTCCAGGTAACACCACCCATGGGTGGAGTTGCATGGTGAGGGAGGATCATAGGCTGCCTTTCAGTTCTAACTAGATCAGTAGCTTCATCTCACTAGATTCAGGTTTATTTTGTAGTGGAGATTGTAGTGGGAGTGAAGATTGTAGTGGGAGTGGAGATTGTAGTGGGAGTGGAGATTGTAGTGGGAGTGGAGATTGTAGTGGGAGTGAGAGTGGGGGGTTATAAAGGGAAGGGAACTAACAGGAGAACGCGCCTATTAGCCATTACGACTATATAGCACTTAGAAGGGATCAAGATATGGGATGGGACGGGGGGAAAGGAATGGTGGCCATATCAGTTGGACGGTGGTGCTGAGGATAACGGTTGGGAAGGGTATGATAACGTGTATCTGCAACGGTTTATAGTGTCCGTAAAGTACAACTTAATGCCTCTAAGCAATTAGTTTTAATATCTGTAACTTTTATTTGTCTATAACTCTCCCTCGTGCCTAATTGCCTGTTCCTGATTGGTGCCTCTCTACCAGGTGAAATTGGCTCACATTGTGGTAATGATATAACCTGTTCTCCTATAGCCTGTCCTCCTACAGCCTGTTCTCCTACAGCCTGTTCTTCTACAGCCTGTTCTTCTACAGCCTGTTCTCCTACAGCCTGTTCTCCTACAGCCTGTTCTTCTACAGCCTGTCCTCCTACAGCCTGTTCTTCTACAGCCTGTTCTTCTACAGCCTGTTCTCCTACAGCCTGTTCTCCTACAGCCTGTTCTTCTACAGCCTGTCCTCCTACAGCCTGTTCTTCTACAGCCTGTTCTTCTACAGCCTGTTCTCCTACAGCCTGTTCTACAGCCTGTTCTTCTACAGCCTGTTCTCCTACAGCCTGTTCTTCTACAGCCTGTTCTCCTACAGCCTGTTCTTCTACAGCCTGTTCTTCTACAGCCTGTCCTCCTACAGCCTGTTCTCCTACAACCTGTCCTCCTACAGCCTGTTCTTCTACAGCCTGTTCTTCTACAGCCTGTTCTCCTATAGCCTGTTCTTCTACAGCCTGTTCTCCTACAGCCTGTTCTTCTACAGCCTGTTCTCCTACAGCCTGTTCTTCTACAGCCTGTTCTCCTACAGCCTGTTCTTCTACAGCCTGTTCTCCTACAGCCTGTTCTCATACAGCCTGTTCTTCTACAGCCTGTTCTCCTACAGCCTGTTCTTCTACAGCCTGTCCTCCTACAGCCTGTTCTTCTACAGCCTGTCCTCCTACAGCCTGTTCTCCTACAACCTGTCCTCCTACAACCTGTTCTTCTACAGCCTGTCCTCCTACAGCCTGTTCTCCTTCAACCTGTCCTCCTACAGCCTGTTCTCCTACAGCCTGTCCTCCTACAGCCTGTTCTCCTTCAACCTGTCCTCCTACAGCCTGTTCTTCTACAGCCTGTCCTCCTACAGCCTGTTCTTCTACAGCCTGTCCTCCTACAGCCTGTTCTCCTACAACCTGTCCTCCTACAACCTGTTCTCCTACAGCCTGTCCTCCTACAACCTGTCCTCCTACAACCTGTCCTCCTACAACCTGACCTACAACCTGTCCTCCTACAACCTGTTCTCCTACAGCCTGTCCTCCTACAACCTGCCCTCCTACAGCCTGTCCTCCTACAACCTGTCCTCCTACAACCTGTCCTCCTACAACCTGTCCTCCTACAACCTGTCCTACAACCTGACCTACAACCTGTCCTCCTACAACCTGTCCTCCTACAACCTGTCCTCCTACAACCTATCCTCCTACAACCTGTCCTCCTACAACCTGTCCTACAACCTGTCCTCCTACAACCTGTCCTCCTACAAAGAACGTCCCTTTTCGATCGTAGGCGTTACACAAAGCCAAAAATCGTCATACTAGAAAATAGCAGCGGCTGGCGAAAGTGACGTACTGTCCCGTTTTCTGTTTTGGGTCCTCTGGTAGGTTAGGACAAGGGGGGGGGACACTTTAAATTGACCGTTTTCTTGACGTTGGGAAAGCCTTCGGAGGATTGACTGTATGATAATATTCAGCGCCAACAGCAACGGGGGTCTTTTAATGTTTCTTGCAAGAGGAATAGAAGCAAATATTTCGCAGGACTCGTTTGGGCACTGCTATGTGCTTTAATTCGCTATACTGTGCTAGTGTAGCGATCTAGTGCATTGTAGTACACCACAAACCTTTCTAGAAGACTCGACTTGTCGTCACCTGTGAGCTGCGTGTGCCCCCCCCCCCTAGAAACCACAGTTCAAAGTGAACACAACACAACACTCACTAGGAACATGCTAAGGTGAAAATGCTACACATCCTGGCATCCACCACAGACCAAAGATTGCAAATCCTGGAAGACATGTTTGTAAGATACCAACTTTAAATATACAGAATAACGGTTCCTTCTCTTGTGGTTATCTTGAGATGATTTCTCGGGGGCTTAGCGTCCCCCCGGCCCGGTCCTAGACCAGGCCTCCTCCCCCCCTCCCCCCAGGAAGCAGCCCGTAGCAGCTGTCTAACTCCCAGGTACCTTTTTTACTGCTAGGTAACACGGCATCAAGGTGAAAGAATCATTTTGCCCATTTGTCTCCGCCTCCACCGGGGATCCAACTCGGAACCTCAGGACTACGAATCCGAAGCGCTGTCCACTCAGCTGTCAGGCGCCTATACGTGTCCTTGTCGACTCT
This sequence comes from Procambarus virginalis, assembly GCA_020271785.1. Taxonomy (NCBI): domain Eukaryota; kingdom Metazoa; phylum Arthropoda; class Malacostraca; order Decapoda; family Cambaridae; genus Procambarus; species Procambarus virginalis. Next base: position 62,374 of record WNGS01007929.1, read on the forward strand.
CAGACCCAGACCTCGCAAAACGTCACCCGATAGTAATGTCTCTACCCAGGTCGTTCCCTCCATTGAGTTATACCAAAGTTTCACCCAATTTTGTATTGCCCCTATCCTCTTGCCCCTATCCTCTTGCCCCTATCCTCTTGCCCCTATCCTCTTGCCTCTATCCTCTTGCCTCTATCCTCTTGCCTCTATCCTCTTGCCTCTATCCTCTTGCCTCTATCCTCTTGCCTCTATCCTCTTGCTTCTATCCTCTTGCTTCTATCCTCTTGCCTCTATCCTCTTGCTTCTATCCTCTTGCCCCTATCCTCTTGCCTCTATCCTCTTGCCCCTATCCTCTTGCCTCTATCCTCTTGCCTCTATCCTCTTGCCTCTATCCTCTTGCCCCTATCCTCTTGCCCCTATCCTCTTGCTTCTATCCGCTTGCCTCTATCCTCTGCCTCTATCCTCTTGCCCCTATCCTCTTGCTTCTATCCTCTTGCCTCTATCCTCTTGCCCCTATCCTCTTGCCTCTATCCTCTTGCCCCTATCCTCTTGCCTCTATCCTCTTGCCCCTATCCTCTTGCCTCTATCCTCTTGCCTCTATCCTCTTGCCTCTATCCTCTTGCCCCTATCCTCTTGCCCCTATCCTCTTGCTTCTATCCTCTTGCCTCTATCCTCTTGCCTCTATCCTCTTGCCCCTATCCTCTTGCTTCTATCCTCTTGCCTCTATCCTCTTGCCTCTATCCTCTTGCCCCTATCCTCTTGCCTCTATCCTCTTGCCCCTATCCTCTTGCTTCTATCCTCTTGCCTCTATCCTCTTGCCCCTATCCTCTTGCCTCTATCCTCTTGCCCCTATCCTCTTGCTTCTATCCTCTTGCCTCTATCCTCTTGCCTCTATCCTCTTGCCTCTATCCTCTTGCCCCTATCCTCTTGCTTCTATCCTCTTGCCTCTATCCTCTTGCCTCTATCCTCTTGCCCCTATCCTCTTGCCTCTATCCTCTTGCCCCTATCCTCTTGCTTCTATCCTCTTGCCTCTATCCTCTTGCCCCTATCCTCTTGCCTCTATCCTCTTGCCTCTATCCTCTTGCCCCTATCCTCTTGCCTCTATCCTCTTGCCTCTATCCTCTTGCCTCTATCTCTTTCCCCTATCCTCTTGCCTCTATCTCTTGCCCCTATCCTCTTGCCTCTATCCTCTTGCCTCTATCCTCTTGCCTCTATCCTCTTGCCCCTATCCTCTTGCCCCTATCCTCTTGCTTCTATCCTCTTGCCTCTATCCTCTTGCCTCTATCCTCTTGCCCCTATCCTCTTGCTTCTATCCTCTTGCCTCTATCCTCTTGCCCCTATCCTCTTGCCTCTATCCTCTTGCCCCTATCCTCTTGCTTCTATCCTCTTGCCTCTATCCTCTTGCCCCTATCCTCTTGCCTCTATCCTCTTGCCTCTATCCTCTTGCCTCTATCCTCTTGCCCCTATCCTCTTGCTTCTATCCTCTTGGCCTCTATCCATCTTGCCCTCTCCTCTTGCCTCTATCCTCTTGCCCCTATCCTCTTGCCTCTATCCTCTTGCCACTATCCTCTTGCCTCTATCTCTTGCCCCTATCCTCTTGCCTCTATCCTCTTGCCTCTATCCCTTGCCCCTATCCTCTTGCCCCTATCCTTGTGCTTCTATCCTCTTGCCTCTATCCTCTTGCCTCTATCCTCTTGCCCCTATCCTCTTCCACTATCCTCTTGCCTCTATCCTCTTGCCCCTATCCTCTTGCCTCTATCCTCTTGCCCCTATCCTCTTGCCTCTATCCTCTTGCCTCTATCCTCTTGCCCCTATCCTCTGTATGAGCTACGAGGAGCGACTGCAGGAATTAAACCTCACTTCGTTGGAAGACAGAAGAGTTAGGGGGGACATGATCACCACATTCAAGATTCTCAGGGGAATCGACAGGGTTGATAAAGACAGGCTGTTTAACACAAGGGGCACACGCACTAGGGGACACAGGTGGAAGCTGAGTGCCCAAATGAGCCACAGAGATATTAGAAAGAACTTTTTTAGTGTCAGAGTAGGTTGACAAATGGAATGCATTAGGAAGGATGTGGTGGAGGCTGACTCCATACACAGTTTCAAATGTAGATATGATAAAGCCCATTAGGCTCAGGAAACTGTACACCTGTTGATTGACGGTTGAGAGGCGGGACCAAAGAGCCAGAGCTCAACCCCCGCAAGCACAACTAGGTGAGTACAA
>WNGS01007930.1:6105-20724 GCA_020271785.1 Procambarus virginalis
GGATATCCTGAGGTCTGTATATTTACCTGGTGATATAATTTCATTGATTATGTAAGGCATTTCCATGTGTTCATTTGCATGATTGTTGTACTGTGTTGTGTGGTGAGTCAGTAGATGTGATCGCTGACTGATTGCCTAATGATGTCATTAGCATGGGGGCATGCTGACGGTATCATTATGTGCAGGTTTGTGCAGTGTTATCAGGTATACGTTATTACTGTCCTAGGAACTGTGTTGAGGATTTAAAGGGACCCTTTGAGTATTCAGGGAAATTCTCAGTCACTTAATGGGAGCGAGCAATTTGTTAATTTGCCTAATTATGGGAGAATTAGTGCCAGCTGTCCGCGTAGAGCGACGGTGCCTTATATTAACGTAAATTGTCTTGCTGAAGCCACCGGGATCGGGCGATCTTTTGCAACGTTTGCAAGATTAGTGGGGCAGTAATATGGGGATACCTTGAGTGTTGCAAAACCGTGTGTCACTACTGTGTGGGCATAGTAATTAACGAGTTGCAGTAGTCGCAACCGTATGTGGGCAGTGCTATTTTATGTTGTGCATGCCATTATATGTGTGACCTATGTAACCTTAGGGTTACTTTGTTTCTTTAAGTTGTGTTGAGAACTTGAGGATTCAGTGAGTTAATTAGGGGTAATTAACTGGATAAGGGGGTGCACATTTGAAGTTGTTGAATGAGTGAGGGCTGTTATGGGAGAACAGTGTTGAACTTGAGCTTGTGGGAATACGTTTCCGGTGCAATTAATTGTCCGTGTGACAATTAATTGACCACTCTAGCTAATTATGTAATTAGCATTCTCATCATGGATTCACGTAGTGGGAGAGGATCTGTCAGAGTCTGTCAGTGATAGTGTTAACGTCAGTTGCTCGAGACTAACTGCCTTTCGGGGTTGGGGCAATTAGTGGCTCATGATAATTAGTGGAGTAATTAACGTCTGGAGTCTTGAGGACTCAGATGACTCGGTAAAGCGAGGTCATGGGGTTAGCATAATACGTTATATTAATCATATTCTGTCTGGTGACAGTGGATTAAGTTGCACTCATTGTTAATTAGTAATTAACTCCTCTTCCGTGAATTCACAGTGTTTGATGAGACCTGCTTAGGCAGTGCGGAGTGAGACGTATTTATGTATGATTAATTATCGGTCCTGGTGACAGTTAATTAATTGCTCGAGGTTAATTAGGGTAATTAGCACTCATTAGTAAGTAAAAGTAATTAATGATACACAGACTGTTGAGAAGCCACCCACTTGGGGTAGGCTTAGTTAACGTAACTCAATTGGGATGTAATTAGTGGTCCGTTTGACCTTAATTAAGAATTACTCACTGAATACTTGCAAGGAGTCAAGTGTGATGTAATTTAAGAGTTTGAGTTATTGTGACAAGAGGACTTGTGTTAACGTAGAGTACTATCATGTTGTTGTCTAGCGTGAGACACTTGTTGTGATTAAAGTAGTACTTGTTGCTGACTGCTGTGATCAGTCAATTTCCATCATTATTCACATAATCAATGTTGTAATTGATTAAGGCAATTTCTTTTGGTTATCGTCTAGTGACGAGGGTAAAGTAACTTAGGGATGAGTGGAGCTGTGTCCCAGAATCCCACCTTGCCTGACTTTGTTCACTTTAGTTGTGATAGGGGGAGTCACTGTTAGACTACCCACCTGATTACGGGGGTCGCTCCTGTTGGGCGGGAGGACCTTAAGCTTGTGATTAGAGTAGCTGCCACTAGGAAGCCGTGTCACTATTGATTGCTTGCTTGTGTCATCAGTGGATAAATTTGTTCAGTTAGTTCATGTTGTCAGCCCGAAGTGTCAGCAGGATGGAGCCTGCTGTCATTTCTCGAGGGGCTGTTGAATAGCTGTGTTGCAAATGCCACTGGATTGACCTTAACGTAATTAAATCACTCGCTGTGGTGTAACTTAGTCTGTGATATTTTTCTTTGAATTTGCAATATTGCGTCATCAGTGGGCACACACCTGTGTTCAGGTTAGTTCAGTATGCAGCCACACAGCAAGGGTTGCTATTTAGCTGTTGGTTATGGTGCCACTGGATGGACATTAACGTAAAGATTAATTTGAGGAAGGGTGCTGGAGTTGCCAGTGAACCCATTAGTTATTGATGTCATTGAAAGGCTACTGATTTGATTGCATTGCAACCGCTATTGCAGATGTAGACTGCACTGAGGCGTAGAACAGTTAGGAGGTTACTGGAGACGTGTTTCAGAACTCACTGTGTCATTTGTTGTAATTGTGATTATAGATCTGTTAGTTCTTGCTTGCTTGTTGATTCCTCTGTGGGCACGCTTATATTCGAGTTAGTTCATTATGCAGTCCGAGGGGGCTGGTGTCTAGCTGTCATTGATAGTGTCACAGGAAGGACTTCGAGTAACGTCATTGACATTCTTTTGTTTTGATGTAGTAGTCTAGTCTCTTGTTATAATAAATTGTAATTTTGTTAACGGTCTTTAATGTCAACCTTCAACTATTCTGTGCCACTCCCATGTTCTGATATATTTGATATTGTTGTTTTGATCTTTGATATGACGGCTGTGCTCTTGGGAATTCGAATTCCAATTCATAGCGCCACAACAAATATAAAATTTGATTGTGAGAACCCGTCGGTTACCCTTTATTGGTTTTAACGTCATGTTTAACTAGGAGGAACCAGCGGCCTATTGTGGACAGGTTTTCACCCCTGCTGGTGGAAGCCTGGCGGTTTGCTCCCGCTTCTCCTTTTTCTACTGGACTCATGCTTAACTGCCAAGAGCAGCCTTTAAACTTGTAGTCCACCTCCTAAGGGAGGTAGGCGTAGAGAAAAATCTCACAGCCCTCTCCTATCTCTTTTGTTTGCCTGCTTTAAGAGTCATAGCAACTGTCCCTACTGATTCTCTTAGGTAAAGGGAAATCTGTTGGTATATGTGGTGACCAGATCGGCCGCCAGATAATGGAGAAATTTACATTGTGAGTTGTAGGTAAAGGGGAAAGTGGCGCCATGATATAAATGAAAGAGTATCCCCTACCTGCAGATATGACGTTTTGTAAGGGACGCTAGCCGTGTGCGGATTGGGTGGCTTGGGTCATGGGCGACCAATCAGAGCCCGTCGTGACATCACCGAATGCCCCGGGCGGCGCCAACATCAGAGTTGACCTGACTGTGGAGGTGAGAGGATGCGCCTCGGTCAGCTCTCGAGGATTTGAGGCTCTACAAGCCTTATTCAGTGGATTAAACTAGCCATCGCAGCCCACCATAAGATATTGGAGACCCTGCTCTTCTGGGAAGCAAAAAGGAACCAAGTTAATTGAGCAGAGGAGTGCCAAACTTGGAAAATAGTCGGGGACGACGCTGGGCGGCGCAGCTGGACTAAGAGGGTCTGGAAGGTGCAGTGGGAAAGGCCTAGCTGTGACTGGGTCATATCCACTGAGGGTTTTGAAGGGACGACACCGTTCCTAGGAAAAGGAGCAACGCTTTGTGGAAGGGACGAGGGTATGAATATAGTGATTAGCTCAGTGCCCATTGGTGAACCAGGATTGGAATAGCTGAATCTCTGGGATTGGAACGGCGATGACGCGAAGGCTTCACATCACCTGAGGACCTGTGGAACGTTCTTGGATCGTCAAGGATCGACTCAGGAAGCATGGGAACCTCACACCATCGAGGGACAGGCGTCGTGAGCCAGGAATGTAAAGGTAGATCAAATTTCCCTCCCATGACCCGTTGTGTGAGTAGGCTAGATAGGCCATGATTATGTATGTGGCAGTATGACATTACTACTTTAGGAGTAAAATAGGCTGTAGGGCAGCTTGTATCCAGGACTGTTGGAAAGGACAGTGTGTGTGGATGGCAGGACAGTTGAAGAAGAGGTGCCGACGTGGCGAAGAGGCCTTTCTGTGAGAGAGTGTGTGACTCCTGTCCAATCTGCCCAGTCGAAGGAGTGGTTGGAGGTCGTGAAAGAAGAGCTGCTGCCGATCTCCAGATTTATTATCCTTATTTTCATTTTCATGTATTGCTTGTGATTGTATGTGTGATCATGTAATTTGTGTCAGTAAATTCACACACTTTATCATTGTGTTTAAGTGTGCCTCCATTGTAATATTTCTCTATGAGCATACACGAAGGTTATCATAGTGCCACCTAGGGAACACCACGTTCTCTATAGAAGTTCTTATTGCCTGGAGAGGGGTAAAACAGCACAGACTTATATAAAAGTGTACCCTTAGCCATCCGATCAGTATCAGAGCCTGAATTGTGGCAACAAGTGACGTAGTGGCTGGAGAGAGGTAAAGCCACACAGACTTTTATGGGAGAGTACCCTGGGCTGACAGTCCAATAGCAGATCTATAGGAGTAGCAACACTGGCAACAAACAGCATAGAATACACCCACTGAACTGCATCGCTGGGGTGCGGATATACTAACCCAGCTGGCGACCTTGTTAAGAAGATAGAGAGAAGACAGGCGGGAAAGGAGTTCCTGCAACCTTTTTGTCTGACAGGCAAGACTCAGGGAGGTTATTGTTATAAGGTAAGCCTGAGTCTTCCTTCACTCCCCCACGAGTCTAGGCCGGAATTGCTGATAGCAGTTTCCCCGTGGTTGACTGAAGGGCTTCCAGGGTGAATCAGTGGCACCCCTTTCAGTGGTGGAAGCAAAGACCTGCGGAGGTGGGCATTGCTGGTCCTCTTCTGTGGGACCAAGGAGACTCCAGTGAATCCCGGGAGTCGGAGGGGCTGAGTATTCGGCCTTTTGAGCCCCTAGCAGCTGAGTGCTAGCAGAGCCCCGGCCCACCCCCCGTGACAAGAAGTGGCGACCTTGCCAGGATTCGAACCACGGTAGCCAAGAACTGGAAACTTTGCCAAGATGCGTGGATCAGGCTACAGTGTTGCCATGGTGTGTTAATCAAGCTACAGTGTGGCCCAAAATTCAAGACAGTGTTGCCAGGGTACTAAAACAGTGTGGCCAGTGAATTCAGTGGTACTGTTACCCAACCAGCTAAGGGACTGAAACGGTGAAATTAGTACCTACTAACCTGTCTGTGCTGTCGTGTATGCTCGATGACATAGAGATGGAGGAGGATAAAGTAAAGAAATTTATTGAGACAAGGGATGAGAGAATTTTGGAAGAGTGTACTAAGGCCCAGCTCCATCAAGTGGCAAACCACTTTGGGATCCGATTGATTGCAACTAAGGTAGTGGAACGAAGGATAGAGATCATGGCACAGCTCACGGCTCGAGAGGAGGCGATGGGAGAGGAGCCATCTCAAGGAGAGCCGTCCCAAGGAGAGCCGTCGCAAGGTGAACCATCCCGACTAGAGCCACGTCAAGCGTCTACCAGTGTGGAGAGAATTCACAGTGAACATAGGAGCAGTGGAAGGTCCAGCTGTAGTAAGAGGAGCCTGCAACTGGAAATAATGAAGATGCAACTGGAAGCCTAGCTGCGACGAGAGGAAAGAGAAGCGCAAATGCAGCGAGAGAAGAGAGAAGCACGGCTGCAGCGAGAAGAACGTGCAGCTGAGCTGCAGTGAGAGGAACGTGAAGCTCGGCTGCTGTGGGAAGAAGGAGAGAGACAACTGCGACTGGAGGAGATAAAGGCAAAGAAAGAAGTCGAATTGCGTTGCATTGAGCGTGGTCTGCCCTCACTACCTGCACAGTGGGATGACCTCGACTTACCTACGTTAGAACCACAAGAAGCTGAGGCGTTCTTCGAACACTTTGAACGGATAGCAACTCTGAAGGAGTGGCCAGAATATGATTGGGCTGCTCTGGCCCAGGGCTGGTTGACTGGTGAGGCCCGGGAAGCCTACAACATGCTGGACCTAGAGGAGTGTGCTAGTTACGACACGATTAAGAATGCGGTGCTTCACTCATTCCGGCTGACTCCGGAGATGTACCGGAAGTGGTTCAGAGAATGTACGAGAGCGTCGGGAAAGTCTTACGCCGAGACCGCCAGGGATATGGAACGGAAATTCCTACGATGGTTGAAGGTGGAGGAAGCGGAGTCGGCGGATGATATCAAACGGCTGATAGTGATGGAGAAGTTTATGTCAGTGCTCCATCCTGAGTTGCGAGTAAGGGTGAGAGAAGCAAGTATTAAGGACCTGAAGCCTGCAACGGACCGAGCCGACATGCTGGAGGAGGCACTACATCTCAGGAGGGAGGGGCCGCCCAGACACTTGCCTCACCCCAGGTCGGGAGGGAACTTTAGGAGTTCAGGAGGAGCGAGGACGGGTGGGGGCTCTCCCAAGAGTAATGTGCCTGATGAAGTAACCCGGTTCAGGAGCTCAAGGGACGTGGGGAGGAAGCCCCAAGCTGTGAGCAGTGGACCTAGCTCGGGAGCGAGTGCTGCTGCCCGGGAACCGACGACGGGGAGTCCTAGGAGGACCCAGGGAACCTCTACCGGTGATGCTACCAGGGTGACTGGTAGAGGGTCGCCCAGGAGAGGTGGTCTGTGTTACAACTGTGGGGGACGAGGACACTTTGCAAGGGAGTGCGGTCGCCCCAGGCACGGTGGGAACGTGGCTTTCGCGAGGATAGGAAGCGAAGAAGCCAACGATAATTCAGGTGACATGCCAGTGATAAGGGAGAAGAGGATTCACCCCTTTGTGTGTGAGGAGACGGTGAAGATAAGAGGAGCTGATCCTGTGCCAGCAAAGATGCTGAGGGACAGTGGATCTGACTTCACCCTTGTTAGTGAATCCCTCTTCTCCGAGGACTACAGAAGTTCCAGTACAGGGGAAGCCCTGATAAGGACGTTGGGGGGACAAGTGAGGATGCCCCTTCATAAGGTGACTCTTAATTCAGACTATGGTTGTCAGACTCTCGTGGTAGGGGTCTGTGCTTTACTGCCCAGGATGGAAGCTCAGGTGATCCTAGGGAACGACTCCTGTGGGGGATGTGTTCTCCCGAATTTGATTAAGGGTGAGGGGTGTATAGAACCCTATCGACAGAGCAGCAGGACGGGCGCCAGCAGTGGCGAAACAGAAATTGCGAGAGTGGCATTTCCGGTATGCGCGGTGACGTCGGGACGAGACGTCATGGAAGATGATGTGAGCGGATCCAGTCACGCCGAAGAAAACATGCCGGGTGACCTGGCGCTCGATCATTTGTTCCGAGAAGAGGCCAGAGGACAAGCGACAGGTGAGGAACGGTCGGATAGGAGTGTCCAAGTTACTCTCACCAGTCCTCTAGGTATCGACCGCACCCGTCTAGGTGAGCTGCAAAAGGAAGAGTTTCCAGAGTTAGTACGGGAGGTGGAAGGAGGTCTCGCCGGACCCGAGTCACCGACTCACTTCTTCGTGGAGAAGGGAGTGCTAATGAGGCAGTGGAGACCAGTTAGGGAAGAAGCGGGTGATGATATGCTGAGAGTGAGGCGTCAGGTGGTGGTGCCGGTGCGGTACAGAAACGCGGTACTGAAGCTTGCTCACTCAGTGGATCCCACGGGTCACTTGGGAGTAACCAAGACCTTAGGCAGGCTTTGGGAACATTTTTATTGGCCGGGCATGGACTAGGATGTAAGAAGAATTTGCAAGACGTGTTTCCCGTGCCAGAGGGCGGGGAAGAACGTCCCTTCTATCCCGAAAGCACCTTTGGTTCCAGTTTCTGCGTTTGGCCAGGCATTTGAACGCCTAATAATCGACGTTGTGGGACCACTACCTAGGACCAGAAAGGGAAATAATTACTTATTGACCATCATGTGTGCTTCGACGAGATTTCCAGAGGCGATCCCAGTGCGGAAGGTGACATCGAGACGCGTCATGGGACACCTTCAGCAGTTCTTTGCTTGGGTAGGTGTGTGCCCAAGGAGATCCACTCCGACTGTGAAAGCGTTTTCCAGTCAAGGTGGTTTAGGCAGGCTATTGCGAGCTGGGGAATAACCCAACTACGATAGTCTCCTTATAGACCTCAATCGCAGGGAGCGATTGAGAGGTTCCACTAAACTCTGAAGACCATCTTCAGAGTGTATTGTGCAGAACAGGGAGCGGAATGGGATGAGGCTGTCTGTCCAGCGCTGTTTGCGATCCGAGATGCTATAGTTGAGTCTCTGGGATTCTCTCCATTCCAGCTACTGTTTGGGCACGAAGTAAGGAGCCCGTTATTGATGCTGAAGGAGCAGTTGACGGCGGAGAAAACATTAGTGACAGTGGAAGAGTATGTGCAGAACTTCCACGAACGATTGAAAACGGCGAAGGAGCTGGCTGCTGATCACCTGAAGATAGCTCAAGAGAAGATGTCGATCTGGTATGACAAGAAGGCTGTCCCAAGGGAGTTCGAGGAAGGAGCCAGAGTGATGATGTTGCTACCTGGGGAGGTAGAGTGATGGAATCACGCTTTGGTGGTCCATACTAGGTTGTTCGGCGTGTGGGTCCTGTAAGTTATGAGATCAGCAAGCCAAATCACCCTAACAAGACACAGGTATGTCATATCAACCGTTTAAAGCCGTACTTCCCGGAGGAGCAAGAGAGTGTGGGAGTGAAGGGAGCAACACAGTTGCAGGAAGGGAAATTGGCTCTGTGTATGGAGATGAGCCAAATGTTGCCAGCAGAGGAAAGAAAGTGGGCCCATGCCGATGATACGTGCCTGTCAAATACAGAGAGTTTGGTACATCTAGAAGAGAGGCTGCATCATCTGGATAAAGGGAAAAGGAGAGATCTAGTGACCCTGATACGAAGGAACAAGCCGCTCTTCACGGATGTACCCCGACGGCACAAGAGTGTGGTGCACAAGGTGGACGTGCGCGGAGGAAAGCCAATCAAACAGAGCGCTTATCGGGTGAGTCCTGAGAAGAGGAGGATGCGACAGGAGGTGGAATATCTGTTAGCGAATGATCTCGCTGAGCCCAGCAACGGTGATTGGAGCTCGCCCTATGTGCTGGTCAAGAAGAGTGATGGGTCATATCGTTTTTGCACCGACTATCGTAATGTGAATTCCATAACCGTGTCGGATTCTCACCCGATGCCCCGAATAAGTGATTGCGTCGACCAAGTGGGAAACGCAAGGTTTGTCACCAAAGTCGAACTGCTGAAAGGGTATTATCAAATCCCTTTGTCTCCGAGTGCGAGAAAGATCTCAGCGTTGGCTACTCCAGACGGATTGTACCGGTATAACGTACTTCCGTTTGGTATGAAGAACAGCGGAAGTTGTTTCCAGTGGATGATGAACGAAGTGCTAAGAGGGATGGAAGGCTGCGCCGTGTACATAGATTACATAGTGGTGTACGCTGATAGCTGGAAACAACACATGAATCGACTGACGGAATTGTTGCAACGGTTTCAACATCAATTGAACATCATCAATTGAATAACATCAATTTCAACATCATTTCCTATCAATTTCAACAATAAGAGGATCGACTGGGAAAAAATAAATGTAGACCTTGCAACCATTCAATAGGAGACGGTCTTAAGCGACAAAACTCCCACACAGGGAATAGCTCAACTGACAGCTGAAGCTTACAAGGTCTGCTTGAGGCACGTGCCTATGAGGAGGGGCAGAAAGAGGACCACTCTAGAAAGAGAACGCAGACGACTGTACAGGAGAAGGAAAAAATAACGGAAATGCTTCGGCAGACACAACTATCACAAGCAAGGAAAATAAGCCTAAGCAGGGAGATCGAAGAAATAGAACAAACGTTGAAGCGATCATATGAGTCTGAGGAAATGGAATTGGAACAGAAAGCTATACAAGAGATAAGGAAAAATCCTAAATATTTTTTCACATACGCAAAATCAAAATCCAAAACCTCGACCAGTATTGGACCGTTAATTACAAATGAAGGTACGTACACAGAGGACGACAAAGAGATTAGTGAAATTCTAAGAAGCCAGTATGAGGCTATGTTTAGCGCATTAATAAACAACATGAAAGTTGATGACCCAGACAGCTTCTTTATGAATGACATTCAAGCTGCAGATAATATAACGGATATTACCACAAACTCGGAAGACTTTGAAAGAGAAATTGACAATATGCCTATGCACTCAGCTCCTGGGCCTGACTCATGGAATTCAATATTCAAAAAGAAATGTAAAGTACCAGTAGCGAGAGAACTCAGCGTAATATGGGGAAAGAACCTGGATACAGGGGAGATACCAGCAGCACTTAAATCTGCAGATATAGCTCCGTTGCACAAGGGGGGGATAGTAAAGCCTTGGCAAAAAATTATAGGCCAGTTGCACTAACATCACACATAATAAAAGTGTTTGAAAGAGTGATTAGGAATCAAATTTCTAGTTTTATGGAAAACAATGAATTGCACAACCCAGGACAACATGAATTTAGAGCGGGAAGATCCTGTCTGTCACAGTTACTGAACCACTATGACAAAATCACAGAAGCCCTAGAAGAAAAGCAAAATGCTGATGTTGTATACACAGACTTTGCAAAGGCGTTCGACAAATGTGACCATGGGGTGATAGCTCACAAAATCAGGTCAATGGGAATAACTGGAAAAGTAGGACGCTGGATACTCAGTTTCCTGTCGAACAGAACACAAAGAGTAACAGTCAATCAGATAAAATCGAGTCCAAGCGATGTTAAAAGCTCTGTACCTCAAGGTACAGTCCTTGCACCGCTACTGTTTCTTATTCTCATATCTGATATAGACAAAAATACAAGTCACAGCTTCGTGTCGTCCTTTGCAGATGACACAAAAATCAGCATGAAAATTACCTCTGCTGAAGACATTGAAAAACTACAAGCAGATGTCAACAAAGTTTTCGATTGGGCAGCAGAAAATAACATGATGTTTAACAGTGATAAATTTCAGGTACTCAGGTATGGCAAAAATGAGGATCTGAAACATAATACAGGGTACAAAACACAATCGAATCTTCCCATAGTAGAAAAACAGCATGTCAAGGATTTGGGAATAATGATGTCAGACGATCTAACGTTTAGGGAGCATAACCAAGCAAATATTGCGTCAGCCAGAAAAATGATCGGATGGATTACGAGAACTTTCAAATCCAGGGATCCCATCACAATGGTTGTACTCTTCAAGTCACTTGTGTTGTCCCGTCTCGAGTAGTGCTCAGTACTCACTTCCCCCTTCAGAGCAGGAGAGATTGCTGAAATAGAGGGAATACAGAGAACATATACGGCACGCATAGACGAGATAAAGCATCTAAATTATTGGGATCGTCTCAAAGCTCTCCAAATGTACTCTCTAGAAAGGAGACGAGAGAGATACCAAATAATATACACATGGAAAATACTGGAGGGCCAGGTCCCAAATCTGCACAGTAAAATAACAAAGTACTGGAGTGAACGACATGGAAGAAAATGCAGAATAGCACCAGTGAAGGGCAGAGGTGCCATGGGCACAATCAGAGAACACTGTATGAACATCAGAGGTCCGCGGTTGTTCAACGTCCTCCCAGCGACTATAAGAAATATTGCCGGAACAACCATGGACATCTTCAAGAGAAAACTGGACTGTTTTCTAAGAGAAGTTCCGGACCAGCCAGGCTGTGGTGGGTATGTGGGCCTGCGGGCCGCTCCAAGCAACAGCCTGGTGGACCAAGCTCTCACAAGTCAAGCCTGGCCTCGGGCCGGGCTTGGGGAGTAGAAGAACTCCCAGAACCCCATCAACCAGGTATCAACCAGTTATCAACCAGGTTGGAAGAAGCGAACCTGAGAGTTAATCTGGACAGGAGTGAATTCAGAAAGGCCCAATTAGAATATTTAGGTTTCATCGTGGGTCAAGGGAAAGTGACTCCAGTAGAACAGAAACTGATGGCAATCAAAGACTATCCGAATCCCTGGACGAGAAAAGAATTGTTATGATATCTAGGGATGATCGGATTCCATAGAGGATTTTGCAAGAACTTCTCGACAGTGGCACACCCTCTGACTGAATTGCTATCTAAGAACGTTAGATGGAAGGGGGGGGGGGAAGCATGCCAGGAGTCCTTCGAGAAGACTAAGAAGTTATTAACCGAAGCGTCAGTGCTGATTTCGCCTGACTTTGAGTCAGACTTTATCTTGTACGTCGACGCTAGTGACGTGGGGATTGGGGCCATGTTGGCTCAAGAGAAGGACGGAGAAAGAAATTCGAAAAGTACCAGAGGGCTTATAGTACAGTGGAAAAGGAAGCCTTAGCCCTGATCCTGGCACTGAAGCATTTCGATGTCTATGTGGGTGGAGGTACTAGACCGGTGCAAGTGTTCACCGATCATAACCCCTTGACGTTCGTGCACAAGATGAAGAACAGGAACCAAAGGCTGACAAGATGGGCCCTACTGTTACAAGAGTACTGGCTAGAAATCAGGCACATTAAAGGAAGGGAAAATGTGGTAGCAGATGCCCTCTCCCGGATTTACTAACCGATATGGCTCTTATCTTAAGGGGAAGGGTATGTTACGGTGCCCTCTCCTATCTGTTTCGTTTGCCTGCTTTAAGAGTCATAGCAACTCTCCCTACTGATTCTGTGAGGTACAGGGAAGTCTGTTGTTATATGTGGCGACCAGATCGGCCGCCAGATAAGGGAGAAATTTACATTGTGAGTTGTAGGTAAAGGGGAAAGTGGCGCCCTGATATAAATGAAAGAGTATCCCCTACCTGCAGATATGACGTTTTGTAAGGGACACCAGCCGATCGCGGATTGGCCGACTTAGGTCACGGGCGACCAATCAGAGCCCGCTGTGACGTCACCGAGTGCCCAGGGCGGCGCCAACGTCAGAGTTAACCTGACTGTGGAGGTGAGAAGACGTGCCTCGGTCAGCTCTCGAGGATTTGAGGCTCTACAAGCCTTATTCAGTGGATTAAACTAGCCATAGCAGCCCACCATAAGACATTGGAGACCCTGCGCTTCTGGGAAGCAAAAAGGAACCAAGTTAATTGAGCTGAGGAGTGCCAAACTTGGAAAATAGTCGGCGACGACGCTAGGCGGCGCCGCTGGACGAAGAGGAAGGTGCGGCGGGCAGGCCTAGTTGTGACTGGGTCACATCCAGTGAGGGTTTTGGAGGGACGACAATGTTCCTAGGACAAGGAGCAAGAGGTCCTGTGAAACGTTTCTGGATCGTCAAGGATCGACTTAGGAAGCGTGGGAACCTAACTCCATCGAGGGACAGGCGTCGTGAGCCAGGAATATAAAGGTAGATCAAATTTCCCTCCCATTACCCATTGTGTGAGTAGGCAAGATAGGCCACGATATTTACTTATGTATGTGACAGTATGACATTAATACTTTAGTAGTAGAATAGGCTGCAGGGCAGCTTGTATCCAGGACTGTTGGAGAGGACAGTGTGTGTGCACGGCAGGACAGTTGAAGAAGAGGTGCCGACGTGGCGAAGAGGCCTTTCTGTGAGAGAGTGTGTGACTCCTGTCTAATCTGCCCAGTCGAAGGAGTGGTTGGAGATCGTGAAAGAAGAGCTGCTGCCGATCTCCAGATTTATTATCCTTATTTTCATTTTCATGTATTGCTTGTGATTGTATGTGTGATCATGTAATTTGTGTCAGTAAATTCACACATTTTATAATTGTGTTTAAGTGTGCCTCCATTGTAATATTTCTCTATGAGCATACACGAAGGTTATCATAGTACCACCTAGGGAGCACCACGTTCTCTATACAAGTTCTTATTGCCTGGAGAGTGGTAAAACAGCACAGACTTATATAAAAGTGTACTCTTAGCCATCCGATCAGTATCAGAGCCTGAATGGTGGCAACAAGTGACGTAGTGGCTGGAGAGAGGTAAAGCCACACAGACTTTTATGGGAGAGTACCCTGGGCCGACAGTCCAATAGCAGATCTATGGGAGTAGCAACACTCTGGCAACAAACAGCATAGAATACACTCACTGAACTGCATCGCAGGGGTGCAGATATACTAACCTAGCTGGCGACCTTGTTAAGAAGAAGATAGAGAAGACAGGCGGGAAAGGAGTTCCTGCAACCTTTTTGTCTGGCAGGCAAGACTCAGGGAGGTTATTGTTATAAGGTAAGCCTGAGTCTTCCTCCTCTCCCCCAAGGGGTCTAGGCCGAAACTGTTGATAGCAGTTTCAGTGGTGGAAGCAAAGACCTGCAGAGGTGGGCACTGCTGGTCCTCTTCTGTGGGACCAAGGAGACTCCGGTGAATCCCGGGAGTCGGAAGGGCTGAGTATTCGGCCTTTTGAGCCCCTAGCAGCCTAGTGCTAGCAGAGCCCTGGCCCACCCCCCGTGACAATATATATATATATATATATATATATATATATATATATATATATATATATATATATATATATATATATATATATATATATTTTATATATATAATAACTATACTATTACATATACATATACATATATATATATAAGCCAAGTTTTCCTGAATTAATATATTTTCTCTAATTTTTTTCTTATGAATTATAAAGCTACCCATTTCATTATGTATGAGATCAATTTTTTTATATATATATATAATATATATATATTATATATATATATATATATATATATAGATATATGTCGTACCTAGTAGCCAGAACTCACTTTTTGGCCTACTATGCAAGCCCCGATTTGCCTAATAAGCCATGTTTTCCTGAATTAATATATTTTCTCTATTTTTTTTCTTATGAAAAGATAAAGCTACCCATTTCATTATGTATGAGGACAATTTTTTTTCATTGG
>WNGS01007931.1:5000-10582 GCA_020271785.1 Procambarus virginalis
TGTGTGTGTGTGTGTGTGTGTGTGTGTGTGTGCGTGCGCGCGCGCGTGCGCCTTAGAGTGGGGATGTGTGTATATGTTTGCGTTTATATATGCGTGCCTGCTTCTGCAAAAATGTATTTTGTGTTTGCAGTCTGTATGTTTGATGTGCTTTTCGTGTTTACATTGCGTATACATGCTTGCATATTTGTGAGTGAGTGTGTTTGTGTGTGCGTGTAGAAACAGAGATGAACGAGCATCCGTTTGGGTGAGAGATTTACTCTCACAACACTCCACAGCCACACACGCACAACACTATATTTTCTTGAACATTTCTTCCTTCCAACCCATACAGGGACGGTAACTTATACCAGGAGAGAGAGAGAGGGATAACCAAATGCTATAATTCACAAACCCTGATATATATATATATATCACTGTATATATCACCCACACAAATGGGGTGTGAGTTTTCAGTTGTATCTAGTCCTGGGGACCATTTCAGGCTTGTTTGCATATATATATATATATATATATATATGTGTGTGTGTGTGTGTGTGTGTGTGTGTGTGTGTGTGTGTGTGTGTGTGTGTGTGTGTGTGTGTGTGTGTGTGTGTGTGTGTGTGTGAGAAAGCTGCATGAACGCGCAAGCTTTAGATCACTAAGAACTCTTTGACCCGGCCAGGATTCGAACCCATGCCGTCTAGGATCACCCCTAAACGTACACAGTATCGTGACCAACGCACCAATGATCGTCTAATCATTTATATATATATATATATATATATATATATATATAATATATATTATATATAATATATATATATATATATAATATTTTTCAATCTATCACTATCTTCAAGATAACATGGAAAGTACCCACTATCATTGATACATGATAACGTCAACAGTACAGACTTGTATGTGGGCAAGATAACAGCATGTACAATACAGACTTGTATATGGAGTAGTAATAACACAAAGAGAGCAATCTCACTAACGGAGTGTATCAATGAGAAAAAATGTCTGGGAATACTCGGCGCGCAGGTTCGAATCCTCGCCACAGCTCCTACGGATTTTCTCAGTAATAATAAAAGGCAACAAATAAATAAATACACCAAATAATATCTACCAGTTGTGGGTTGACCATAAAGAGTCCTTAACAGAGAGTCCTCTTTCAAGATCCCGAGCTCTTAAGGTGTCACATTTGTCCTCAAACCCCATGACAAACTGCCACAATGCAAGACGAGTCACCACAGTCACCTGGATCCAAGGGATAGGCACAATAACTTCCGCAGCTCTGGGAAGGGGGGAGGGATGGAAGGAAGGAAGGAGGGAATTATCAAGGGAAAGTACCAAGCCATTACGACTATATAGCACTGGGAAGGGGTCAGGATAAGGATTTGGGATGGGACGGAGGGGAAGGAATGGTGATTAACCTCTTGGACGGTCGGGGATTGAACGCCGACCTGCATGAAGCGAGACCTGCATGAGGGTTGGTAACGAGGAAACGATTTTTGGTTTTATTTTGTAAATATTGTGGCCGTTGTTTACTGTTGTTGTTGTTGTTGTTTAAGATTCGCTACCTGGAACAAAAAGTTCCAAGTAGCACGGGCTATGGTGAGCCCGTAGTGGGCTTTGTTGTTTACTGTCTCTTTACTGGCTTCCTTGGACACAGAGATCTGGAACCAATTACTGGGTAACATAATATACGTGTGAGCGTTGGAGTGTTTCCAGCGTAGGTTAGACATATGCGTTTGGGTGGATATGGTGAAGAGCGGCCTCGTATGGCTCAATAGGCCTTCTGTAATTTCCTTGCGCAGGCGATGAGTCACAATAACGTGGCTAAAGTATGTTGACCAGACCACACAATAGAAGGTGAAGGGACGACGATTTGATTTGATTGTTGCCGCTGAAGGCGGCTAGTTTATTGTGCACCCCATACTCATCCTGTGAGCGTTAGCGCAAAAGCATTACAGAGGGCACAAAAGGTCTTTATCAGACCTCATCTTAGATTATTACATAAACAATTTCATCTATCCTTCACACCTTATAGTTACAATGTCAGCTAGTTACAGAGAAAGTGCTATTTCAAGAGCTACATATTTACAGTAAGTCATCATACATTAATGGTAGGTCTTATCGCTAATACACAATAGTGTGACCAATGGGGACATTACAGAGTCATAGGGGAGCTTCTGTTTATTATTAGTCCTCACAATACACTACTTGTTTCTGAATCTCATATGTCGTTTATCTACTGGAAGCGAAATGTGGATACAGTGCAAGTATTTCAGGTAATTTATCCATGGTAATAAGATAGGTTGCCATATCATACAGAGAGAGCTTAGATTTATCTGTAAATGGCTCAATTTTACTACAATCCAAGATATAGTGTTCGAGTGTGTGTCCCTGTCTTTGTCCACACACTTTACACTTTACTTCATCTAGATCCCTATACAAGCCGAATTGCCAGAGATACTTGTAGCCAAGTCTTATACGAGCTGTGACAACATCTGTTAGTCTTCTGACTACGACGTTTCGGTCCGTCCTGGACCATTCTCAAGTCGATTGTGAGAATGGTCCAGGACGGACCGAAACGTCGTCGTCCCTTCACTTTCTAGTGGGTAATTTCCTTTATTCTTCTGATATTATGCTCTTACAAAGGTACTTCTTACTTTACCCTTTATATGTGTTAACTAAATGTTTTTGGTAGTTCTAGTGTGGTTAATGATCTCTGCCCCCCATACCCAAGATGGGGTGGTTGGTAGTCACTATACACTACAGTGATAGTGTAAGTGTAGTGTAAAACACTAATAATTCAGGGACAACACCAAAATATTCGTGTAGCTAAATTTGCAGTATAGGCCTATTCATAGGCCTATACACTTACCTAGTGTCGTAGGTTTACACAAAACTCCATAAAACATAGCAAGTGAAACTATATGGAAATAACGGTACAATATTTTTAAGCAAAAATAATTAAATTGTCTCATATGATATTATTGCTAATATATTCGAGTGATTTACATAATTAAAATGGATATATATACATAAATTTTCTCGCCATGATTTGTCATTTTGAAAGTTTTTGTAATAAATATCACTTGTAAATAGATTTAACATTTAAACATTTTCTTTGCTGAACAAGTTATTTATGGCTATTAAAATTCTTGGTGAGGCTCGTCACTCTTAGAGTTATCTAAGATTCTCCTGGAATAGGTCGTTTGGTATTTCCAACATGGCGGCCAAGTATCTTAACCCGGACTCTTGTTTGAGGCGCCCCTAACCACGCTGTTTGAGGCGCCCCTAACCACGCTGTTTGAGGCGCCCCTAACCACGTTGTTTGAGGCGCCCTAACCACGCTGTTTGAGGCGCCCCTAACCACGTTGTTTGAGGCGCCCCTAACCACGCTGTTTGAGGCGCCCCTAACCACGCTGTTTGAGGCGCCCTTAACCACGCTGTTTGAGGCGCCCCTAACCACGCTGTTTGAGGCGCCCCTAACCACGCTGTTTGAGGCGCCCCTAACCACGTTGTTTGAGGCGCCCCTAACCACGCTGTTTGAGGCGCCCCTAACCACGCTGTTTGAGGCGTCCCTAACCACGCTGTTTGAGGCGCCCCTAACCACGCTGTTTGAGGCGCCCCTAACCACGCTGTTTGAGGCGCCCCTAACCACGTTGTTTGAGGCGCCCTTAACCACGCTGTTTGAGGCGCCCCTAACCACGCTGTTTGAGGCGCCCCTAACCACGCTGTTTGAGGCGTCCCTAACCACGTTGTTTGAGGCGCCCTTAACCACGCTGTTTGAGGCGCCCCTAACCACGTTGTTTGAGGCGCCCCTAACCACGCTGTTTGAGGCGCCCCTAACCACGCTGTTTGAGGCGCCCCTAACCACGTTGTTTGAGGCGCCCCTAACTACGCTGTTTGAGGCGCCCCTAACCACGTTGTTTGAGGCGCCCCTAACCACGCTGTTTGAGGCGCCCCTAACCACGCTGTTTGAGGCGCCCGTAACCACGTTGTTTGAGGCGTCCCTAACCACGCTACATATAGCTGCAGTGGTCTCGTTCACTGACTAAAAGGATCAGTAACTAAAGCATGATCATAGTAGTGATCATATACAGAGGCTGTTGATATTATTGATCATTATGCTGCAGCTGTCTTTAACAATGACTGCCCTCTCTCTCTATCCTAGCACCTATCCTTGCCCTCATAGCCCTTCCTCGAAGGTAGAATTGGTTGTAACTAATAAAGGTGAAAAAACTACCGTTGGTGTACTTTGAAGAATGTTTTTTGAAGAATTGGTACGACTGATTCGAGACCAACCGGAAGGTTTGGTAGCACTGGGGGAGAAAACGCCTGTAGGGTTGGTAGGACTGATCCGAGACCAGGTGGAAGGTAACACCGGCGCAGAGAACGCCTGTAGGGTTGGTACACCTGCTATAACAACCCAGGGCGGGGACATTTACGGGGGAAGGTCGTGCGAGGCGGTAGTTGGCGGGGACATTTACGGTGCTAGTGGCCCTGCTGAAGGTGACAGGGCCACTGAAACTGCTGTCGTATCTCTTCAGAGTAAAGCCAGACCTGACCACCTCTTGCTGACCTCTTAGTGACCTCTTCCTGGTGATTGGTGACCTCTTAATGACCTCTTCCTGGTGACTGGTGACCTCTTAATTACCTCTTCCTGGTGATTGGTGACCTCTTTCTGGTGATTGGTGACCTCTGCCCGGTGATTGGTGACCTCTTAATGACCTCTTCCTGGTGACTGGTGACCTCTTAGTGACCTCTTCCTGGTGATTGGTGACCTATTAGTGACCTTCTTGGTGTTTGGTGACCTTAATGACCTCTTCCTGGTAATTGGTGACCTCTTAGTGACCTCTTCCTGGTGATTGGTGACCTCTTCCCGGTGATTGGTGACCTCTTAGTGACCTCGTCGTGGTGATTGGTGACCTATTAGTGACCTCTTCCCGGTGTTTGGTGACCTCTTAATGACCTCTTCCTGGTGATTGGTGACCTCTTAGTGACCTCTTCCTGGTGATTGGCGACCTCTTAGTGACCTCTTCCTGGTGATTGGTGACCTCTTAGTGACCTCTTCCTGGTGATTGGAGACCTCTTAGTGACCTCTTCCTGGTGATTGGTGATCTCTTAGTGACCTCTTCCTGGTGATGGCGACCTCTTAGTGACCTCTTCCTTGTGATTGGTGACCTCTTAGTGACCTCTTCCTGGTGACTGGTGACCTCTTTCCGGTGATTGGTGACCTCTTAGTGACCTCTTCCTGGTGTTTGGTGACCTCTTAGTGACCTCTTCCTGGTGATTGGTGACCTCTTAGTGACCTCTTCCTGGTGATTGGTGACCTCTTAGGGACCTCTTCCTGGTGATTGGTGACCTCTTAGTGACCTCTTCCTGGTGATTGGTGACCTCTTCCTGGTGATTGGTGACTCTTGGGGACCTCTTCCTGGTGATTGGTGACCTCTTAGGGACCTCTTCCCGGTGATTGGTGACCTCTTAGTGACCTCTTCCTTGGTGCTTGATCACTGACCAATGAATTTTCAACGCAAAATTAAATTCTAAAATCAATAATTAAATAACAAGTGAAATCAAAATCACCATTT
>WNGS01007933.1:0-14744 GCA_020271785.1 Procambarus virginalis
ATATACGAATATATATATATATATATTATATATATATATTATATATAATATATATATATTATATATATATATATATATATATATATAATATATATATATTATATATATATATATTAGGGGTACCACCTCTGGTGCAATTGCAGGGACCCACATCCTCGAAGAAGAAAACAAGAGCATTCAGAGAAGATCTTGTGGATTCTCACTGAATACTTAATTCTTTTCTTCTCCTACCACCCCTATTATTTTTTTGTATGTTTTGTTTTATTTTATTGCAATGCTGCAGTTTACAGAGAACACACACACACAAATATATAACAATTAAACAATCAGCGTTCGAAGACCTCGTCCAGCTCCTCGGAGGTTGGGTGCGTACCCAGGATACAGCACGCATTTCCCCTCTGCACTGCGACACTGAGGCGCTGGAACAGGAAACTGGCTGCTCGTGGGTCTCTAGTTTTCCCAATGAGTTCCTCACCAACCTCCTTTAAAAACTTGAGTGCACATTTACCCCAGGCGCCCAGAGTCTCTGAGCCTATCGGCACGAACCTGTAACAACGTTCTAGGTCTCTGTACTTGTGGATTTTCTGGGTCTCCCTGAAGGTGGCTGCCCCACCTCCCTCCGCTGAGCTGTAACGTAAATAGGTATCAGCCAATGTAGATGCACAGGTGTAATCCCATACGACCTGTTTACCTTCCCTCCATGGCTGCAGGGTGACTCCATCTGGGCGTTTTTGGCTGTTGTCAGGTCTGGACAACTGGGGTTCCCTTTGTGCTGGACACCCAGCTGTAGCCAAACTTCTCTGATGATGTCATTGACTGCCTCGTGTCTGGCAATCTTTCCCTGTGTCTTACGACAGATGAGACCATGGCTGCCGTATTGGTCTGCCCGTGCCTGGCCGCAAATACACACGGTGCTCGGTGGAGATAGGGGCGGCAAGGCGCAGAGCAACACCAATACTTAGGGCCCGATGATCCAGGCGGGTGCCCAAGGCGGAATTAGGGACTGCCAACAGGAAGTCCCCAGCATGGGGGGCTTGCATAGCTAGGAGACGCGCTGTCCTTCTGAGAAGCTACGTCCAGCAATGCTTTGGCGATGTTCTCCACTATGGGGCTATCCCATTTGGCCTGTTTACCGTCATTTGGACAAGTTGGTCGGGTGTGTGAATTGGCGAGTGTGTCCCACCGACCAGCTCCTTCCACAAATTTGGGATCACGAATCCCAATGGAGTTCCTTAGGTATTCTGGTAGTATTTCCTTCACTAATTCACTTGTAGCACTGGTCGAGGATAAGAATGCCGGCAATGCTAACTGTGTCGCCTTGCGAATACCTATACCCCCGAGTCTAACTGGGAGCGTTGCTTGGTCCCACTGGTCATCTTGCAGGGAGAGGTTTAACACTTTCATAGTTATTGTCTTTAGGAGTGAGTTGTATTCTGTTAATTTTGGGCTGTCAAAAGAAGGAGCACACCTGAGGAAATAGGTAAGTCTGGGCAAGGCCAGGCACCTTGTAAGAAGGTATAACGCATCATGAGCATCCAAAGCCCCTATTCGCGCCTCCATCCTCCTCAGGTCTTTAAGCTTTTCTTCGAGGACTACCTCAATGGCGTTCGAGCCAAGAGGTGCCCCTAGCAGCACACTGTCGGAGGGAGCGATCACTTGGGCTCCTGGCAATAAGATTTGTACTGCATTTATGATTGGTTGGTTGGACGAGATGATTTCACACTTTGATGGATTTAGTGTAAGGCCTAACTCCTCTCCCCTAGATTTCACTAGCTGAAGATCTCCTAGTAGGGATTCCTGTGTCCCTGCCAGGGTGCCATCGT
Organism: Procambarus virginalis; assembly: GCA_020271785.1. NCBI lineage: Eukaryota > Metazoa > Arthropoda > Malacostraca > Decapoda > Cambaridae > Procambarus > Procambarus virginalis. The sequence goes on from WNGS01007933.1 coordinate 1,824, forward strand.
CCAGGAACCAGATGTTGAATTCGCTGGACAACCTACTTGTGACCTCCTTAGCTGCCATGCAGAAAAGAAAAGGGGCAAGTGGGTCTCCCTGCTGGACACCTTCTGCGGAAACAACTTCATGTTCTAAGACGGAATAATTTAAACAAGATTGAAGAAATCGAGCAGAGACTGAAACAATCATCAGATGGAAGAAAGGGAACTAGAACAGAAAGCAATATATATATATATATATATATATATATATATATATATATATATATAACCTCATTCTTTGGGGCACACATGAGGAACACAAATGCGAACAAGCCTGAACGGTCTCCAGGTGTATATGCAACTGAAAACTCACACCCCAGAAGTGACTCGAACCCATACTGCCAGGAGCACTCTGCATCTGGCGTACAGGACACCTTAACCACTCGACCAACACAACTGGTGTCAGGGTGTCACGGTTCTTGTTAGTGAAGGGTTAAAGCAACGGTAGACTGGATCTCCTCTCGAGGTGGTTGCTCCGACAATAACCCTTTACTCATCGTCGTTCTACGGGTCTTCCCTCGATCCTCTAGGCTCCACTGCACGCCCCGGAGAGTACCCCAGTCGATTTCACAACCGGCCTTAAGTTGTGAAATGAGTGGAGACACAGATTATTCCCTGAATCTGTGGCCCGCCCCAGCACAGAACTATCACACAGCCTTCAAGGTCGCCAACTGGTGTTTTTAGGTGTCCAGTAACACAGCAGTGGTGAGGTGTAATTGTGGTAATTGTGGTAAGAGCAATTTCAAATAGTATGGTCTCAGGCAAGTCACTCTGTCTTACTTCCTTACACGGTCACAAGATAAATGGAGGGGATGATATCAAACACCAAAGAGTTTTGGTATTTTACTTAAAAGACAACGAGAAATATATATGCATCAATGTATCAGGAACAAAGTATAACAGCTGCTCACTCCGCCGCAAATAATGACAAATAATCCGGAACGCACCAAATGGTAACACACGGCAACCCCTCGCGTCACCTGTCAAAGTCAGCTGCTCCGGGCCCTAGCACCCGTGAGAAAAGACTAGTACTTGTTTTCTAATTCTGTCACGATCCCCGTATATTTAACTTTTCGCAAAACACTGTAATTAACATTCACATGGCATACTTATGATTTCACTGGCCTCACGATCAATATCTTATTCACACTGCACTCACAGTGACTTTTCACCGTACCAAAAGATTACTCTATTCTTAATAATATTTACTGTGAATTCACTAGCTTGATCACTGAACTTATCTTTATATCTATACTTTCTCTTAAAGATTTATCACTGGCAATCACTTCACGTATATGATATTATTCAGTACACAGGCATGTCATAGATAAATCATTAATCAAATTACAGGCGTTTATATATATAAATCATGGAGATCAATACACAGGCATTTATATCAATAAATCATGGAGATCATACACAGGCATTTATATAAATTCTGGGCTCATAGCCTAACACCAAATCTGGTTTACTACTAATATATATAATAATAATAATCACAGGAAATGAATTACAGTCACAGTAAATTCCTTAATGAATCCTGGTGCTTGCACACACCCACACAGATATATATGTAAACTGATACTGTGAGTACTCTGGGTAGCCTCACCGCACACTGTGCTCTCTGTGACTTAGACTCAAGTGAGACTTGCTCACGACATATAAAATATCCTGACAAGAAAATATATAGCTAACTAAAGGGGAAATGGGAGGGTAACTGTAAACACCTACTTCACCTATCCTAGGATGACAGTTGGGTTGTAGCTCCTGGTCCAGGCTCTCGCCTCGTACACCCTCCAGAAACACAAGCCAACGCCTTAGGATTTTCGCGTCTCGCCGCTTTCTGTACATGCAGGTCCGTGCTTCCCCTACAGTACGTCGCGGGGTTGAAGTCGGTCTCCTGGCCGTCAAATTTCCTCCCAACTACGGTAGCCAGCCTACGTCTCGGCGGTCGCCGTACGTTTCCCAAATAGACCCTTGTCACTGTACTCCCAGAGGAACTGCCTCTCACCACTACGAAGTCACTATGAAGTTATCAGCCGTCCCAGACGATACTGCTTAAGCTCCACACGCACAGCACCCGACTTCAGAGCACTTGAAGCTCACTACACTGTCATTCCCTCGTCGTCTAGGTATGTCACTAGGTATTTGGGAAGACTTCTCGACGTGCTTGCATCCAACTGTTGACTCGTAGGGTTCCACGAAGGTGGGGTTACTGTCAAACTTGACAGGATCGTCTATCACACGTTCAGTCTAGTTGACAAGGTGGTCAACTCGATTCACTCACGGTGGATTGGCCCGGCCACTAAGCTGTCTCTTATACTGGTGAACTGCCAAGGACGTCACACATGACGATGCCCGGTCCACTTCTTGCAACGCACCTGTCCCTGAGCACTTGTTGCTCAATATCCCGTCAATTCCTTATCTGAGCCACATCTGGGTTGAAGGAAGACCTCACAGAGTGCGCACTAACAACTGGAGACTCTTATATCCACCGGAGCTCGGTAATCCGTCACTCAGACAGGATGACCGGTCGTACGTCCTGCCTCTCGGACGCGTCGTGTAAGACTGATGGCCCGAAAGCGCCGCTACGGCTCGACTCCCCCCGCCTATGTGACGTCACATTTCCAAAGTAGGTTTTCATTGGCTCCCAGTGCCACGTCGCTGACGGTGACCAATCTGGCGACACTGATGTCACACAGTTTTGGCGGGAGCACAGACTCGCCAGCGCCATTTTGGCTCCCTAAAGGGCCTATCCCACAGGCCAAAATGTTCTTCTTTCACGAATTTCTCGGCTCATCGAGAATACTACTCTCTCCCACACATGTTCAATTGAAGCCTGCAACGTAGAGAACGCTCGGGAATAGTGGACATGACTCTTACAGCAGGCGTGGGAGAATTAGAAGGGGGGGAACACTGTCACATACCCCTCCCCTTAAAATAAGAGTCAAGTCTGGTTAGTGCATGCGGGACAACGCATCTGCGACTACGTTGTCCTTGCCACTGAAAATCTTGGCTTCCAGCCAGTATTGCAGCTGCCAATGTGTGACACTCCTCACGTGTCTGCTGACCGTCTTCAAGGTCATCCTTGGCGTCCACTGCTTACCTACTACAGACCGAGGGCTCCACACCTCGTGTCCGTTCACCAGCTGGAACTGTGAGAAGCTTAACGGTTCTGCCATTACTTGACGAACGACCAACAAAACGGGGTCCACCGTCTCTTCCCATTCGTCTTCCTGCCCTGTGCAGAACATTCTCAGAATCGTTTTCGAAATGGAGTGGACTCTTCCGATCGCCCCCTTCGACTGTGATCGGTAGGGCGACGACCGAATCTGCATCACTCCCCAACTCGTCATTGTTCGTCTGACACATTCAGACCAGAATATATTTCCACTGTCAGCCTGATTTTTCCCTGGGCCTCCTCACCCAATAGAAAAGATGTTGTAGTTGCCCAGCTGCTTCTCTCGACGTTGAACGTCGCATCGTGGTCACCCCTAGGCGACCCGCAGAGTCAACAGCGTGCAACGGACTCAACACTGCCGCTCTGCACTTGGCTGGCAACGCTACTTGGTCTCTTGTACCTGGAAAGGCTTTTCCGACCTCTATCCTTACAGGTTTACACTGTCTTACTAATATGCCTTCTTGCCTGTTAAAGTGAGTAGCTTTCTCGGGACCAACACGTCCTCCTTTGACCTTACAAATCAACTTGGGGGATTCTGCCTGCTGCACCTCCTCGAGACGAGTGCGGTCCACCCCGAGAGCACTGGCGAGGGTCACCTGTACCTCACCATCTGGGCTGCCTTCGCCCTCCACTCGCTCTCCGAGTTCCATAACGAGGTGATCAATTCCCAGGCCGTCGGACGTCTCCTCGTCGGCCTCATCAGATCCACGCCCTCCTCGTCCGTCGCACTGCCTCGGAATTACAGCACAGACAGGGAACGCCTCCATGGCGATTCTTTTCTCGTCCCCGCAGGCGTCGATCACTCCGCCTTTCTTCTCGAAGTGCTCCAAGCACTCCTCGTCCTTCACGAGGTTCGGGAGGACACGTCCTCCACATGCGTCATTTCCCAAGATGACCTGTGCCTCCATCTTGGGCATCGATGCACAGACCCCCACTACTAGGGTTTGGCATCCATAATCCGAACTCAGGGTTACCCGGTGTAGGGGCATCTGCACTGGGCCTCCCACAGTGGTCACACTTGCCTCTCCTACACAGGTATTCTCGTGACGCTCAGGGAAAAGGGTTCTGCTCACCAGGGTAAATTCCGCCCCGGTGTCTCTTAGCATCATTACCGGAATGGGGTCTGCGTCCCCCATCCTTACAGTTCCCTCACGCACAAATGGGTTAGCTTTTTTCCTTCCTAAGTACAGGTCCATCCTGAACTCCTTCGGCTAACTGGTCCTCTACCCGTACAAAAGCAACGTAACCTCGCTGCTTAGGACGTCTACATTCGCGCGCCATGTGTCCCATTAATCCGCAGTTAAGCAGTGGATCCTTCTTCTCCTCGGACTTCTCTTGCGCCTTCCAAAGACTCATGCTCAGCTTCTCCGGCCGTGATGATAACAAGATCTCTTGAGCTCTCTCTCGGTGACTTCTTCGGGTTCCACAGCACTCTTCTGTCCTCTGCTGTCTCCATTCGCGGGGTAGGACCTGGGGGAACTCGCTCCCGTCCTCCATCCGTCCGACCTTCTATTACTCCTCCCATAGCTAGAGAATACGGGCGGTCGGTGCTGTCCCTCTCGACGTGGACGTAACGATTCTTCTAGCATGTCTGCTCGATCGGCCGCGGCTCTCAGGTCCTTGATGTCCGCGTCCTTTACTCTCACCCTAATCTCGGGAGAGAGCACGGACATGAACTTTTCCATGACCATCAACCCCTTGATGTCTTCAGCCGATCTTGCTCCTTCTGACTCCAGCCATTTCGAGAATTTCCTTTCCATGTCCCTCGCCGTTTCCACATACGACTTTCCTGGCGATCGGGTACATTCTCTGAACCTTTTTCTATAGCACTCCGGCGTCAGCTTGAACGAATGGAGCACGGCCCGTTTTACTGCATCATAGTTGGTACATTCCTGGAGGTCGAGCATATTGTAAGCTTCACGAGCTTCACCAGTGAACCTTCCCTGAACTAGCTCCGCCCACTCTGCCCTCGGCCACTTCTTCAACATAGCGACCCTTTCGAAATGCTCGAAGAAACCTTCAGTCTCATTAGGCACGAAGACGGGCAAATCCCTCTCTCTTACACGGCGGTCTTCCTGCTGTTGTGGTGGGGCAGGTGGAACTAGTCCTAGCTCAGCTCGCTTCAGCTCGATCTCCTTGTTCGCTTCAACCTCCTGCAGCTTCGTCCTAGCATCTATTCCGCGCCACTCTCGTTGCAGCTGTGCCTCTCGTTGTTCCCTGCGCTGCTGTGCTTGTGCTTCTCTTTCTTCTCTGCGCTGCTGTGCTTGTGCTTCCCTTTCTGCTTCCTCACGCTTCAGCTGTGCTTCTTGTTCGCGCTCTTCCTTGCACAGCTGTGCTTCTATCTGCATCTTCATTATTTCCAGCTTGACACTGCGCCTGCTGCCACTGGATCCCCGGCTGCTGCCACCGACACTCAAGTTCTCTCCCACACTGGTAGGTGTCTGTGGCCGTTCCTCTCCGAAGGCTTCATCACGTGCCTTGAGCTGTGCCATGATCTCAAGTCTTCTTTCTCCCCACTTTGGAAGCTCTCAACTTGATCCCAAAGTGGTCGGCGATCGTTTGCAGCTGTGCCTGGTGCACTCCTCCAGTACTTGTTCGTCTCTCGTGTCGATAAAACTGGCTACTTTATCATCCTCCATCTTGTGACTGTGAGTGAAAACTTAGGCCTGATATCTAATACCACAATTACAACCTTGATCTTGTTCTTTATCCTGGCAAGGTCGCCAATGTCGGGGTGTCACGGTTCTTGTTAGTGAAGGGTTAAAGCAACGGTAGACTGGATCTCCTCTCGAGGTGGTTGCTCCGACAATAACCCTTACTCACCGTCGTTCTACGGGTCTTCCCTCGATCCTCTAGGCTCCACTGCATGCCCCGGAGAGTACCCCCAGTCGATTTCACAACCGGCCTTAAGTTGTGAAATGAGTGGAGACACAGAGTATTCCCTGAATCTGTGGCCCGCCCCGGCACAGAACTATCACACAGCCTTCAAGGTCGCCAACTGGTGTTTTTAGGTGTCCAGTAACACAGCAGTGGTGAGGTGTAATTGTGGTAATTGTGGTAAGAGCAATTTCAAATAGTATGGTCTCAGGCAAGTCACTCTGTCTTACTTCCTTACATGGTCACAAGATAAATGGAGGGGATGATATCAAACACCAAAGAGTTTTGGTATTTTACTTAAAGACAACGAGAAATATATATGCATCAATGTATCAGGAACAAAGTATAACAGCTGCTCACTCCGCCGCAAATAATGAAAATATCCGGAACGCACCAAATGGTAACACATGGCAACCCCTCGCGTCACCTGTCAAAGTCAGCTGCTCCGGGCCCTAGCACCCGTGAGAAAAGACTAGTACTTGTTTCTAATTCTGTCACGATCCCCGTTTATTTAACTTTTCGCAAAACACTATTAACATTCACATGGCATACTTATGATTTCACTGGCCTCACGATCAATATCTTATTCACACTGCACTCACAGTGACTTTTCACCGTACCAAAAGATTACTCTATTCTTAATAATATTTACTGTGAATGCACTCGCTTGATCACTGAACTTATCTTTATATCTATACTTCCTCTTAAAGATTTATCACTGGCAATCACTTCACGTATATGATATTATTCAGTACACAGGCATGTCATAGATAAATCATTAAGCAAATACAGCGTTTATATATATAAAGCATGGAGATCAATACACAGGCATTTATATCAATAAATCATGGAGATCAATGCACAGGCATTTATATAAATTCTGGGCTCATAGCCTAACACCAAATCTGGTTTACTACTATATATATAATAATAATAATCACAGGAAATGAATTACAGTCACAGTAAATTCCTTAATGAATCCTGGTGCTTGCACACACCCACACAGATATATATGTAAACTGATACTGTGAGTACTCTGGGTAGCCTCACCACACACTGTGCTCTCTGTGACTTAGACTCAAGTGAGACTTGCTCACGACATATAAAATATCCTGACACGAATATATAGCTAACTAAAGGGGAAATGGGAGGGTAACTGTAAACACCTACTTCACCTATCCTAGGATGACAGTTGGGTTGTAGCTCCTGGTCCAGGCTCTCGCCCGTACACCCTCCAGAAACACAAGCCAACGCCTTAGGATTTTCGCGTCTCGCCGCTTTCTGTACACTGCAGGTCCGTGCTTCCCCTACAGTACGTCGCGGGTTGAAGTCGGTCTCCTGGCCGTCAACTTTCCTCCCAACTACGGCAGCCAGCCTACGTCTCGGCGGTCGTCGTACGTTTCCCAAATAGTCCCTTGTCACTGTACTCCCAGAGGAACTGCCTCTCACCACTACGAAGTCACTGTGAAGTTATCAGCCGTCCCAGACGATACTGCTTAAGCTCCACACGCACAGCACCCGACTTCAGAGCACTTGAAGCTCACTACACTGTCATTTCCCTCGTCGTCTAGGTATGTCACTAGGTATTTGGGAAGACTTCTCGATGTGCTTGCATCCAACTGTTGACTCGTAGGGTTCCACGAAGGTGGGGTTACTGTCAAACTTGACAGGATCGTCTATCACACGTTCAATCTAGTTGACAAGGTGGTCAACTCGATTCACTCATGGTGGATTGGCCCGGCCACTAAGCTGTCTCTTATACTGGTGAACTGCCAAGGACGTCACACATGACGATGCCCGGCCCACTTCTTGCAACGCACCTGTCCCTGAGCACTTGTTGCTCAATATCCCGTCAATTCCTTATCTGAGCCACATCTGGGTTGAAGGAAGACCTCACAGAGTGCGCGCTAACAACTGGAGAAGCTTATATCCACCGGAGCTCAGTAATCCGTCACTCAGACAGGATGACCGGTCGCACGTCCTGCCTCTCGGACGCGTCGTGTAAGACTGATGGCGCGAAAGCGCCGCTACGGCTGGACTCCCCCCGCCTATGTGACGTCACATTTCCAAAGTAGGTTTTTCATTGGCTCCCAGTGCCACGTCGCTGACGGTGACCAATCTGGCGACACTGACGTCACACAGTTTTGGCGGGAGAACAGACTCGCCAGCGCCATTTTGGCTCCCTAAAGGGCCTATCCCACAGGCCAAAATGTTCTTCTTTCACGAATTTCTCGGCTCATCGAGAATACTACTCTCTCCCACACATGTTCAATTGAAGCCTGCAACGTAGAGAACGCTCGGGAATAGTGGACATGACTCTTACAGCAGGCGTGGGAGAATTAGAAGGGGGGGGGGGGGAACACCGTCACACTGGACAAAGAGGATGGTAGCCTAGGCTAATTCCCCATTTTCTCGCCGGCACTCTGATGGTAATCTTGGCATGGTATTTTATCAAATCGCCTCATTCTTTGGGGCACACGTGAGGAACACAAATGTGAACAAACTTGAACGGTCTCCGGCATATATGCAACTGAAAATTCCCACACTACAAGCCTGAACGGTCTCCAGGCATATATGCAACTGAAAAGAATGTTGGTGTTCCTGTTAATGATCTTTTTCTCTTCAGTAAACACCTGTATCCGGGAACTGTCTCTACCAACGGTAAAGATTCGGAGGGACGTTTCAAATTAAGATCTTGTGGGACACAGCGGCTCTTCAGTCCTTAATATTGAAATCAGCTGTGCCTAACATCACCTACACCGGGGAAACCGTCCTTATCACTGGACCTCACTGCTACCACTCCGTATCCACTCGCCAGAGTCCACCTGGATTGTCCCTTCGTGACCGGTGAAGTCCAAGTCGCCATTAGGGAAAAGCCTTTCTCATGCCTGGAGTGCAACTTCTTCTGGGCAACGGCTTGGCAGAAGATCTGCAACCGTCCAACCTGATCATCATGGACAAACCCCAGGTGTGTACCTCTGTATTGGATAATCCCATCTTTGAGTATGTTCCAGCAGAGGTCCAAGAAATTGAAGAAGTTTCTCCTCCGGTTTTGGTGACCACCCATGCACAAGCTGCACGACCGCAGTCAGCTGACTCTACTGCTACCGCTGTCCCTTAAGACCCTCAGAATCTACCACCGAATCTTACTAGGTTGAAGTTCCTTAAGTTACAGAGGGAAGATCTTTCATTAAAACCATAGTCTTCCACGCTGAGACTCAACCTGACAGTATCCCTGGGTTCTTCCTAGGGAACAAGTTGCTCTACCGCAGGTACAGACCCAGTAAGCTGAAGGAGGATGAAGATTGGGCCAATGTCGAACACCTAGTGTTTCCCACCAGCCTACGGCCCGATATTCTACACCTGGCCCACGGGGGCACTTTCTCACTATGGGTTTTCACAAAACCTACCATGGAATCAGACAAGACTACTACTGGCCAGGTATGGTTAAGGACGTCAAACAGTACGTACAACAGTGTCATACATGTCAGATGGCAGGTAAACCTAACTCTCTATCCAAGGCGCCATTGACTCCTATCCGGGTGCCTGCAGAACCTTTCCACAGACTCATCATCATAGACTGTGTTGGTTGTTTACCCCTGACCAGTTATGGCAACGCCTATATACTAACTATCTTGTGTCCTACCACCAGATTCCCCATAGCAGTTCCAGTAAAGAACATTCGGCTGCTACTGTTGTGAAACACCTATTGAAGATCTTCACCCAGTATGGATTTCCAAGAGAGGTTCAAAGTGGCTGTGGCACCAACTTCACCAGTGATCTCTTCAAGACGACACTGGAAGAGTTCAACATCACCAGGTATTGTCCAGCCCCTATCACCTGCTTCACAGGGTTCTCTTGAACGTAGTCATCAGACTATTAAAGCACTCCAAAAGAAATGTTGCAATGAAACCTTAAAAGGACTGGGATAAACAACTTGACCTCATTATGTGCATTTTCAGAAGTCTCCCAAATGAGTCGCTAGGAGTATCTCCTTATGAGATGCTCTACGGACGTAGTGCCGTACTCCTCTCTAAGCTTTTAAAGACTCTCTATGTAATGCCACCTTCAGTGACCCTCAGAATGTGCCCCAGTTGCTTCAAAACTTAAAACACATTGTAGAGAGAGTACGTAAATTTGCTAATGGCAATCTATTGAAAGCTCAGGAAAGAGGATGAAGACACATTACGACCAAAGCAGCAAAATAAGGAAATTTAAACCATGAGACTTCGTGTTGGCATATTTTCATATCCCAGGTTCTCCATTGCAAAACAAGTTTTCAGGACCCTACCGCATCAAGGAGTGCAGAAACAACCACAACTACGTGCTTGAGACTCCAGATAGGCGGCGGAAGACCCAGTTGTGCCATGTCAACCTCCTGAAGCAGTATCAAGGTACTCCCCCCAACTGTGTTGGTATCAGTATCCACATTTAAATGTCCATACCTCCACAGTGAGACCTTCCCTGCTTCTCCTCCCGAAAGCACTAACACTGAGTCAGTGCCTTCTAACTCGGAAATTCTAACTGATCTTCATACCAATTTACAGGACTATAATCGTGCTCCTTTGCTATGTTCTACTCCTATTCTCGCCCCGCCAGATATCACGAAGCCTTTCATCCTCCAGGTCGACGCCAGTGGTTACCGGCATCGGGGGCGTCCTACTACAACAACGAGGCGGAGGAGGTTCTACCTGTTAGCTACTACAGCTACAAGTTAAAACCACACCAGAAGAATTACAACACTATCGAAAAGGAGCTACTCTCCATCGTCCTGAAATTACAGCACTTTGCATCGTACCTACAAGGTGCTTGGTCTAAAACCATCTACTCGGACCACAATCTTTTTTTTTTTTTTTTTTAAGTAAAGAGGAAGGAGAGGCAAAGGTGAAGGGAAGTATAGACGTGGAAAATACAGTGAGAGGTATGAAAGCAGGCGGGCTGTCCGCCTTGCTGACACGATGTGGGGTGTTGGGACCACAATCTGCTATGCTTCTTTCAGCAAGCCCAATTCAACAATCAAGACTTATACGATGGGCTTTATATCTGCAGAATTTCAACCTGGAGATCTTCTACATCAAGGGTACGGACAACATCATAGCAGACGCCCTCACCAGAGTCTATGAGGTAGAGGCAGTTCCACCTACCACTCTACCATCAGAAGAAGTTTTCTTGACCCAGTAAGAGCAGGCTTTTGAGGAGAGTTGTGACGATAATCTCTTTCAAGAGAGATTGAGCTTGCTCTTCCCTACATAAAGTTACTTACATATATACAAGAATAAGATGCTACCTTCAAGATACGTCTACCAGTAGCACAAAACGTTTTGTCCAGGAGGCAAAACGTACCCCCTACTCCACACTCCCTCCACGCCTGCTCGTCCGTCGTCAACCATCAAACTACCATTCCCAGCCTGCCTACTTCTGATTGGTGACCAGCCGACTGCACACCTTTACCTCTGCACCTCAGCGCCCTCTACCTTAGTCGATGTCTGGACTTGAACCAGCCATGAAGTCAGAACATCCTTGTGCTCTCAAGCTGTAAACAACTAACTGATACACGTTCTGTTTATCGGTGGAGGTTCTAAGCTAGCACCCATATTCTCTCAGCACCATTATTGTCATTTTGCCTTTATATTATTCCTAGAGTAATTATCCCTTTTCTTCATTTTTATGTCATATTTTCTACTTGTTTGTTTGCACTGTACATAGCCAAGGGATTGTCTTTGTTAAATTTGTTTTCCAGTTAATTAAAGTTTCATTGTCATACAATGTGTTTTGCATGTCTTCCCTTACTTTACCACAGACAAACAGCCAAGCAGTATCTTTTTTTGTAAATGTGAAAGGCATTGACACCAGCCATTAGGAAGACTGCCGAACATCTACACTCCTACGTTTTCGTGTCACAATATATATATATATATAATATATATATATATGGTTTATTATATTTATGGTTTTATATTTTTTTTTTGTGACGGTAACGTGTTGGAAATGGTGGTCGGCAGTCTTCCACATAGCAGGTGTCAATGCTGGGCCACATACAGTTAATTTATATAAAAAAAAGGAAAAAAAAGAGTGACTGCTTGTCTGATAATCTGTGGTAAGGCAAGATCCACGAAAACACAAAATATAAAATTACTTAATGAATCTAGAAAACAAATTAAAATAAAGTCAATTCCTTGGCATGTAAAAGAAATATACATAAGATATAATAAATTGAAAAGGGGGGAACTGGTTATGTCAACAAAGTAAATGTGCTGGGAATATATGCGCTAGCTATAAACCTCTTCTTTGATCACACGAGGTGGGTCAAATTAGGTGTCCACAGCAGGAGCACGAGATATTCTGGCTGAGAGAGCTGCAGGGGACTCCAACAATAACTGGCATTGATTGTGATTGGCGTGGAGCGGGGTGGTGTGTTGGTTGGCGGCCAATGAGAACGCCGAACGGCCGCAAGTCGCTAGTTTGGCTGGGAGTAGTAGTTGACCGGTCGAGCAGGTGTGCAGCAGGTGCTGGAGAGGGGGGGAGGAGGGAGTTGCAGGTGCGTGTGGCTGTCTGGATATATACGTTAGGCCACTATAAAACGTATCTTGCATATTGTTGAGAACGTGATGAAGTAAGGAAAAAGCAGGCTAAATCTCTTATAAGAGATTATCGTCAATATATATATATATATATATATATATATATATATATATATATATATATATATATATATATATATATATATATATATATGTCGTACCTAGTAGCCAGAACTCACTTTTTGGCCTACTATGCAAGGCCCGATTTGCCTAATAAGCCAAGTTTTCCTGAATTTATATATTTTCTCT
>WNGS01007933.1:20833-31116 GCA_020271785.1 Procambarus virginalis
AATTTTTTCTTATGAAATGATAAAGCTATCCATTTCATTATGTATGAGGTTATTTTTTTATTGGAGTTAAAATTAATGTAGATATATGACCGAACCTAACCAACCCTACCTAACTAACCTACCTATCTTTATAGGTTAGGTTAGGTTAGGTAGCCGAAAAGTTAGGCTAGGTTAGGTTAGGTAGGTTAGGTAGTCGAAAAACAATTAATTCATGAAAACTTGGCCTAATAGGCAAATCGGGCCTTGCATAGTAGGCTGAGAAGTGCGTTTGGCTACTAGGTACGACATATATATATATATAATTATATATATATATTATATATATATACTATATATATATATATAATATATATACTATATATATATATATATATGCGAACCATCCTGAATGGTCCCCAGAATATGTGAATGATTAGTTAAGCTGAAAGTGAGAGCAAGTGAGTGGTTCCTTGTCTTCATGTTATATTATTATTATATATATATATAATATATATATATATATATATAGATATATATATATATATATATATATATATATATAATATATTATTAAATATGACCGAAAAAGTAAGATTAATAATTCTAACACGAATTTTCTCGATTTTCCTTATGTTTCTTTTTACTGGTGACGGTAAATGAAAAACTCAATTCTCCCAAATACATTTTTTTTATTTCTAGTCTGACGCGACACACTTGAGCGCGTTTCGTAAAACTTATTACATTTCAAAGACTTCACTTTATCACACACAACTTTATGACTGAAACAGCATTTTGGCTCTTATACTAGCATTTGGGTGAGGTTGATGTAATACAATAGTGGGGTGAAAAAACAAACTTTCAAAAAAACTAGAAAACGGAACAATGGGTAGTTGGGTAACAGATAGAAGTTGGGTAACAGAACTGCAGAAGGCTATTATCCCATATTTCCTGATGTTTCTATATTGGAGCGGAGTCTTGAAGTGGGTAGAATATAGTTGTGCGTTAATTGGCTGTGATTGCTGGTGTTGACTCTTGATGTAGTGCCTCGCAGATGTCAGCCGCCTGCTGTCGCTGTATCATCAATGATTTCTGTGTGTGGTTGCTAAGATTTCTCTGTGATGGTTTGGTTGTGGGAAGAGAGTATATGTTCCTTAATGGAGCCCTGTGCTTATGCATCGTTAAATGCCTGGAAAGAGATGTTGTTGTCGTGCCTATATACTGAGTTTTTTGGGGCTACAGTCCCCAAGAGGACATTTGAAGGCATAGACGACGTTGTCTCTTTTAGAGCGTTCTGCTCCGTGTCTTGAGAGTTTCTCATTAGTAGGCTGGCTGTTTTTTTTTTTATTGTAAATCGTTAGTTGTATTTCTGATTTTTGTCTGTAGGGATTACATTTCTATTAACAATATCTTTCAGGACCCTTCCTCCGTTTTATGAGCTGTGGAGAAGAATTCTTCTCCCACAGCTCATAAATTCTTCTCCATAGCTCACAATTTTCATGTGGAGAAGAATTCTTCTCCACAGCTCATAAAACGGAGGAACGGGTCTGAAAGATATTGTTAATAGAAATGTTATCCCTACAGACAAAAATCAGAAGATACAACTAACGATTTAATATAAAACAAAAAAACAGCCAGCCGATAATGAGAAACTCTCCAGACACAGAGCAGAACGCTCTAAAGAGACAAACGTCTTCTATGCCTTCAAATGTCCTCTTGGGGACTGTAAGCCCCAAAAAACTCAGTATATAGGCAAGACAACAACATCTCTTTCCAGGCGTTTAACGATGCATAAGCAACAGGGCTCCATTAAGGAACATATACTCTCTTCCCACAACCAACCATCACCAGAGAAATCTTAGCAAACAACACAGAAATCATTGATAGATACAGCGATAGCAGGCGGCTTGACATCTGCGAGGCACTACACATCAAGAAGTCAACACCAGCAATCAACAGCCAATTAACGCACAACTATATTCTACCCACTTCAAGACTCCGCTCCAATATAGAAACATCAGGAAATATGGGATAATAGGCCTTCTGCAGTTCTGTTACCCAACTTCTATCTGTTACCCAACTACCCATTGTTCCGTTTTCTATGTTTTGTTGAAAGTTTGTTTTTTCACCCCACTATTGTATTACATCACCTCACCCATATGCAGGTATAAGAGCCAAAATGCTGTTTCAGTCATAAAGTTGTGTGTGGATAAACTGAAGTCTTTGAAAATGTAATAAGTTTTACGAAACGCGCTCAAGTGTCGCGTCAGACTAGAAATAAAAAAAATTAATTTTGGAGAATTGATTTTTCATTTACCGTCACCAGTAAAAAGAAACATAAGGAAAATCGAGAAAATTCGTGTTAGAATTATTAATCTTACTTTTTCGGTCATATTTAATAACATATGTCTACAGAAAAGACTTCTACCAAAATATACTAATATATATATATATATATATATATATATATATATATATATAATATATATATATATATATATATATATATATATATATATATATATATATATAACTGAAAAATCACACCCCAGAACTGACTCGAACCCATACTGCCAGAAGCAATGCATCTGATGTACAGGATCCCTTAACCACTCGACCAACACGACCGGACAAAAGAGGATGGTAGCCGAGGCTAATTTCCCATCCCCCCGCCGGCACTCTGTTGGTAATCTTAGGCATGGTATTTTATCAAATCACCTCATTCATTGGGGCACACGTGAGGAACACAAATGCGAACAAGCCTGAACCGTCTCTAGGCATATATGCAACTGAAAACTCACACCCCAGAAGTGACTCGAACTCATACTGCCATCAACATCACATTTTCTTATATTTCTTCGGCATCTGTGTTTAGCTACTTTAAATCTATGACCTATTGTTCTTAAAGTTCCAGGTCTCAGGAAATCTTCCCTATCGATTTTATCAATTCCTGTTACTATTTTGTATGTAGTGATTATATCACCTCTTTTTCTTTTGTCTTCTAGTTTTGGCTTATTTAATGCCTCTAACCTCTCCTCGTAGCTCTTGCCTTTCAGTTCTCGGAGCCTCGTAGTAGCATGTCTTTGCACCATTTCCAGTTTGTTGATGTGCTTCTTAAGATATGGGCACCACACAACCGCTGCATATTCTAGCTTTGGCCTAACAAAAGTCGTGAACAATTAATTTAGCATATCGCCATCCATGTATTTAAAAGCAATTCTGAAGTTAGAAAGCCTGGCACACACTTAGTGTGTGAGTGTGTGTGTGTGTGTATGTGTGTGTGTGTGTGTGTGTGTGTATGTGTATGTGTATGTGTGTGTGTGTGTGTGTGTGTGTGTGTGTGTGTGTTGTGTGTGTGTGTGTGTGTGTGTGTGTGTGTGTGTGTGTGTGTGTGTGCGTGTATGAGACATTTGACTCGTTAACCTTCGACATCATGGCTTTACCGTCACCGCCTGATCAACGGTTGTTTCTCCTAGCCCCCCTCACGTCTTAACAGTGAAGAGAAAGCAAAGCTTAACATGGATTTTGTATCTAGTTTTAAAAATGGATTTGAATAAGAGGAGTCATATTCCATAAAATACTTACACCCACCATTATCTATGAGCAGTAAGAGGAGGTGCTGTTCACTACATATAGAATTCTGTGCATTATACAGCAATGTAAAACATAACAAAGTCAAAATGTAGCAATATGCTATTAGATAGATAGACAGTCAAAACATATAACAAGATTTTAAACTATTACTAGTTTTTCTTCTAGCAAATAAGGTATCTTTAAGCTTCTCATCACTTCAAACATTTGTTCTGTTTCATAATGTTGCTAACTTTTACTAAACAATCACCCAACACCACTCTTTCACATTCCTTAACGAAATTATTCCTCAATCAGATAAAAAAGTTCATTATTTCTGTATCTCCAGCGTTTATACAGACAAATCAGACATTCATTCATTCCCACCGTAATGAGTGTAGATTTAGTTTTTTCCACATTTCATATCGTGTGTGTAGATTAGTTTAAACAAAGGTGAGCCTCTAGTCCACGAACTAATAGTTGGCGTTAGGAGGAAAGGTTTTTGTGAAATGTGAACCACGCAATGCTGGAAGACAGACAAGTTGGGGAGACGTGATCACTACCTACAAATTCTAATATTTTTTGTATGATCAATCATTTCTCGACTAAAATAACACTCCGAAACATCAGTGCTCATCTTTATTCTCACGGTCACAGTCTTAGTCCGCAATATTTACGTTTCACTACTGCGTGGACGTCTCGTGATAAATAACTAAACTGTCTTTACCAATCCTACAGATATCATGCTGTCAGACTTCTCATATTCTTTTTCAAATAAAGTTCGTCTGTTAACATCACACACCGACTATTCCATTGAGAATTACTAACATGAAGATTAATCACCTGTAGGATGGAGTGCTAATGTGGGGATGAAAGAGTGGCTGAGCTGTGTGACAACTCGATTAGGAGAGAGAGACAAGACCACTCGATATGAAATGTGAAAAAAACTATATGTAAAAAGTAAAATGAATTAGAAGTATTGTTAACGCTAAATAACCAGGAAAACTAAATAACCAGAAGCTATAATTGAAAGGAAAACGTTATGTGAACAAACGCATCCGGTGAAAGCAAAAGATGATTGCCTGTCCCCTAACTAAGTGTTAATGATCTGTATACTGAGAAAAGCATGTAGGATGGCTGGGGTGGTAAACAGTGACTGCTAAGTGTCTCCTATGCAGCTGGGTGTTTACAAAAAATTCGTCACCGCTCGCTCACGGCTCATTAGAAACAGTCATCAGGGTCCTGTGTTTACGACATGAACTAATGACGTCCCTTTAGTGTATCTCTGATGTATAACTTCTGTTACGACTTAGGTGGGTGGTCCCACTTTCATACTGCTTCTCATCGGTAAAAACATAGAACGAAAATGGTGGCGTCGTATGTTTTGTATATGTTTACTTTACTTTACTCTCATCGCAATGCTTGGAATTGTATGTGGGGAACATGGCGCACTATGGGGAGAGAGAGACGGGGTCTCTAACCTAGACATCCAGCGGAGAAATGTAGACAGACACCGGGTTAAGGAAATGACGTATGAACTTTGCAACAGCTCAATGCTTGGAATTTGTATGGGGGGAACATGGTAAACCTAAGAGAGAGAGAGAGAAGAAGAATGACGCGTTTGAGGTAGAGCGGAGGTCAGACGATGACCTTCCTTCAACTCAAGCTCATTCAGGAGGCATGCCTTGTGAGATCTGGGAAAGGTATAAACTATTCTATACTCATAACTGATACAGTCTTCAATTCACTACCACTGTTTGACTGACACGTTGACTGCATTTACTTACTCTTAAAAGTTAAGTGAATTAGAAAATAGTTAACGCTAAGTAAACAGATGCAAGAAGTGAAAGGAAAAAGATACGTGAACAGTCGCATTAGGAGAAATGAATGTGTTTACTTTCCCCTAACTATTTAATGATCTGAAAAGAGAGAGAGAAAACACTGTAGGTTGCTAACCAGTAACTGTTATGTGAATCCATGCAGCTGCGTTTACAAAAAAATTATGATTTGTTATAATAATAAAGATTGAAGACCACCTTACGAAACTCCATACTCTAAAAATTATATTTGAGCAAAGAATGATGTTACCATGTTGGTCACGTACGTTATGATAACTTTGATGATACGAATAGTAATTGGTGACTTTGTGCATATTCTCAAAAATTAGTTTCTAACAAAAAATAACAGTAAATTAGAGCGAGCTATGATTTTGAAAAACAGAAGTTGGGTGATGTGGGTTATTTGTGTGGATCGGGTGATATGATCACAACATAGTTTCTCAAAGAAAATGATAAGCTAGGTAAGGACGGTTTATTTAACACACCAGCCATCCATGCAGTAGTGAGATTCCCTTTGATGGCTGTGCACGTGTCAATGAAAAATTACAATGTGCAAAGATGTTCGGAGTGCTATTTAGTCAAGAAATGATTAAAAAATTGTGTTTATTGACTAGTGAGAGGTAGAACAAGCGACCATGAGATGCATGTTGTGATCACACAGTTAACAAAAAATATTAAAATTTGTAGGTAGTGATCAGGTCTCCCAAACTCTTCTGTCTTCACGTAGCATGGTATGTCCTATGGTGAGCACGTGTTGAATGGGATGGCATCTGTGTGTTTGTGAACTGGGTCACTACTCTACATATGATCAGAAATAGTAATTCTAAAGCCTTTGCATAGAACATCCGGTCTGGGAAGGGTGAAGTGATGCCTGATGGTATGGTATGAGCTGGGGAGGGGGGTTGGATGGGAGTGAGGGTAAGGTCATCCCCAATACCTCGCCCATTTTAGTACACCTCAAATCACCACCCCAGATGCGTGTAATGGTGAAGTTCCTGAGATTGGTCTAAAATTGCATATATTCATTCAGTAGTGGAAAACATATACCTGCAACTCTCCTAGTGCCTTTGAGCAGCCTGAGGGCAGCAATATCCCAAAAACATCAACTAAATTTCGGAGACTTGAGGCAAATGAAATTCACACCAGTTACTCCATCTATCATCATTCTATTATGCAGGAATAGTCGCACGTCTATGGGTCATACAATAATTTTAGCAGACTTCTAGATGTTACGACTGCTAGGCTTAGGCTCGGCTACAAGTACCTCTTGGAGTTTGTAACATCTGCCGATATAGATTTGACTAAATGTAAACTCTGTCAGCAGAACTATTCGCATACTTTGCGTCATTATATAATGGAATGTGAAAAAAATCGCGAAATTTAGAGATAACACCATCAATAGTGTCCAAGAAATGTGTAAATACTTCATTCATAATGATGTGCTGCCCGAAATCTTAGCGAAGTATCCAAAATTTGCTTACTGTAGGTAATGCTGCACATGATATGAATACAGAGACACGCGGTGCTGCTTAAGTGTAAAATGATAATAAAAGTATAAAAATTATATACAAACGGGTTTACTTCTCGTGACTATTTATTATTCTGTATAGCGAGAAATGCATGTAAGTTGATAACTTGTGGGTGTCAAGTGTGAGGGGAGGGAGCGGTCGGGTATATATATATATATACATATTAGTATATTTTGGTAGCAGTCTTTCCTGTAGACATATGTTATTAAATATGACCGAAAAAGTAAGATTAATAATTCTAACACGAATTTTCTCAATTTTCCTTATGTTTGTTTTTACTGATGACGGTAAATTAAAAATCAATTCTCCAAAATTCATTCTTTATTTCTTAGTCTGACGCGACACTTGAGCGCGTTTCGTAAAACTTATTACATTTTCAAAGACTTTAGTTACACACACACAGAACAACTATAACTGAACAGAGTTTAAATACCTGCATTTGGGTGAGGTGACATGTTACAATGGTTTGGGGTGAGGTGAGAACAAACACAGAACACGAAACAATGGGTATAAGGGAAGAATAGATCTGTAACTGCAGAAGGCCTATTGGCCCGTATTTCTTGATGTTTCTATATTGGAGCGGAGTCTTGAAGTGGGTAGAATATAGTAGTGCGTTAATTGGCTGTTGATTGCTGGTGTTGACTTCTTGATGTGTAGTGCCTCGCAGATGTCAAGCCGCCTGTTGTCGCTGTATCTATCAATGATTTCTGTGTTGTTTGTTAAGATTTCTCTGGTGATGGTTTGGTTGTGGGAAGAGATTATATGTTCCTTGATAGAGCCCTGTTGCTTATGCATCGTTAATCGCCTGGAAAGAGATGTTGTTGTCTTGCCTATATATTGAGTTCTTTGGGGCTTACAGTCCCCAAGTGGGCATTTGAAGGCATAGACGACATTGGTCTCTTTCAAAGCGTTCTGCTTTGTGTCTGGAGAGTTTCTCATGAGTAGGTTGGCAGTTTTCTTGGTTTTATAGTAAATCGTCAATTGTATCTTCTGATTTTTGTCTGTAGGGATAACGTTTCTATTAACAATATCTTTCAGGACCCTTTCCTCCGTTTTATGAGCTGTGGAGAAGAAGTTCCTGTAAAATAGTCTAATAGGGGGTATAGGTGTTGTGTTAGTTGTATCTTCAGAGGTTGCATGGCGTTTCACTTTCCTTCTTATGATGTCTTCAATGAAACCATTGGAGAAGCCGTTGTTGACTAGGACCTGCCTTACTCTACAGAGTTCTTCGTCGACTTGCTTCCATTCTGAGCTGTGGCTGAGAGCACGGTCGACATAAGCGTTAACAACACTCCTCTTGTACCTATCTGGGCAGTCACTGTTGGCATTTAGGCACATTCCTATGTTTGTTTCCTTAGTGTAGACTGCAGTGTGGAAACCTCCGCTCCTTTCCATGACTGTTACATCTAGAAAGGGCAGCTTCCCATCCTTCTCCATCTCGTAAGTGAAACGTAACACAGAATTCTGCTCAAACGCTTCTTTCAGCTCCTGCAGATGTCTGACATCAGGTACCTGTGTAAAAATGTCGTCAACATACCTGCAGTATATGGCCGGTTTCAAGTTCAAGTCGACTAAGACTTTTTCCTCAATAGTACCCATGTAGAAGTTTGCAAACAGGACGCCTAGGGGAGAACCCATAGCGACCCCATCTACTTGCTTATACATGTGCCCATCCGGGCTCAAGAAGGGTGCCTCCTTAGTACAAGCTTGGAGTAGTTTCCTCAGGATATTTTCTGGCATGTCAAGGGGAGTACAGGCCGGGTCTCGATACACTCGGTCCACTATCATCCCGATTGTTTCATCCACAGGTACGTTGGTGAACAGTGATTCTACGTCCAACGATGCTCTTATCCCTGTAGCCCGTGTTCCCCGCAGTAAGTCAACAAATTCCTTCGGGGATTTCAGGCTGAAGTTGCACGGGACATAAGGAGTCAGTAAGCCGTTGAGTCGTTTCGCCAGTCTGTACGTGGGTGTGGGTATCTGGCTGATAATTGGCCGAAGTGGGTTTCCAGGCTTATGCGTCTTGACGTTTCCATACGCATATCCAGGTTTATATTCTCCAATAATCTTTGGCAGGTGGAGTCCGGATTTCTTGGCATTCACAGTTTCAATCAACTTGTTGACCTTTGTTTTCAATTCGGCTGTAGTGTCCTTCGTTACCCTTTGGAATTTAGTTTGGTCAGAGAGTATGTGGTTCATTTTCGCCAGATATTCGTCTTTCTTAAGGATGACGTATATTGGCGACTTGTCGCCTCTCCTGACAACTATCTCCTTGTTCTCACGAAGGCTCTTGGCTGCCGCTTTGAGCTCGGGGGTCAGTATGGTACTTCTGTAGTTGCCTCGATTCTTTCCTCCTTCTGCGATAAGTTCAGCTTGTAAGGTGTCTTTGGTGGTGACCTTCTTTTGTGCTTCGAGGTCAAATATGTCGTCCAACAGGATCTCCAACTCCACTTTCCGGGCCAACGCACTTGGTCTGGACTAACTGTCACGTTATGTCCAGACCAAGTGCGTTGGCCCGGAAAGTGGAGTTGGAGATCCTGTTGGACGACATATTTGACCTCGAAGCACAAAAGAAGGTCACCACCAAAGACACCTTACAAGCTGAACTTATCGCAGAAGGAGGAAAGAATCGAGGCAACTACAGAAGTACCATACTGACCCCCGAGCTCAAAGCGGCAGCCAAGAGCCTTCGTGAGAACAAGGAGATAGTTGTCAGGAGAGGCGACAAGTCGCCAATATACGTCATCCTTAAGAAAGACGAATATCTGGCGAAAATGAACCACATACTCTCTGACCAAACTAAATTCCAAAGGGTAACGAAGGACACTACAGCCGAATTGAAAACAAAGGTCAACAAGTTGATTGAAACTGTGAATGCCAAGAAATCCGGACTCCACCTGCCAAAGATTATTGGAGAATATAAACCTGGATATGCGTATGGAAACGTCAAGACGCATAAGCCTGGAAACCCACTTCGGCCAATTATCAGCCAGATACCCACACCCACGTACAGACTGGCGAAACGACTCAACGGCTTACTGACTCCTTATGTCCCGTGCAACTTCAGCCTGAAATCCCCGAAGGAATTTGTTGACTTACTGCGGGGAACACGGGCTACAGGGATAAGAGCATCGTTGGACGTAGAATCACTGTTCACCAACGTACCTGTGGATGAAACAATCGGGATGATAGTGGACCGAGTGTATCGAGACCCGGCCTGTACTCCCCTTGACATGCCAGAAAATATCCTGAGGAAACTACTCCAAGCTTGTACTAAGGAGGCACCCTTCTTGAGCCCGGATGGGCACATGTATAAGCAAGTAGATGGGGTCGCTATGGGTTCTCCCCAGGCGTCCTGTTTGCAAACTTC
>WNGS01007934.1:0-15281 GCA_020271785.1 Procambarus virginalis
TTTGAGCCCCTAGCAGCCGAGTGCTAGCAGAGCCCCAGCCCACCCCCCGTGACAGTATCAGGTTTGTATTCCTCAATAATCTTTGGCAGGTGGCGTCCGGATTTCTTGGCGTTCACAGTTTCGATCAATTTGTTGACCTTTGCTTTTAATTCGGCTGTAGTGTCCTTTGTTACCCTTTGGAATTTAGTTTGGTCAGAGAGTATGAGGTTCATTTTCGCCAGATATTCGTCTTTTTTAAGAATGACGTATATTGGCGACTTGTCACCTCTCCTGACGACTATCTCCTTGTTCTCACGAAGGCTCTTAGCTGCCGCTTTGAGCTCAGGGGACAGTATGGTGCTTCTGTAGTTGCCTTGAATCTTTCCTCCTTCTGCAATAAGTTCTGCTTGTAAGGTGTCTTTGGTGGTGACCTTCTTTTGTGTCTCGAGGTCGAATGTGTCGTCCAACAGGATCTCCAACTCCACTTTCCGGCCATCTCACTTGGTCTGGACATAACGTGACAGTTTATACCAGATTTAGGAGAGTGACTTGGTCCTCAGTGAGGTTGATTCCAGCAAGGTTCAGGAAGCCGTCTCTTGATCGTGGAATCACTATAGGTCCTCAATATAATGTTGTCAGTTTCTTGATTATCCTGGTTAATCAGGATAATCAAGAAACTAACAACAATATATATATATATATATATATATATATATATATATATATAATATATATATATATATATATATATATGCGAACAAGCCTGAATGGTCCCCAGGACTATATGCGAATAAAAACTCACACCCAAGAAGTGACTCGAACCCATACTCCCAGGAGCAACGCAACTGGTATGTGCAGGGACGCCTTAAACCGCTTGACCATCACGACGGACATAAGGAAGTGATAGCCTGAGCTATATGAACCACTACCCCGCCGGCACTTGGATGGTTATCTTGGGCATAGCATTTTATCAAATCACCTCATTTTTTGGGGCAACACGTGAGGAACACAAATGCGAACAGCATGAATGGTCCCCAGGACTATATGCGAATGAAAACTCACACCCCAGAAGTGAGTATGGGTTCGAGTCACTTCTGGGGTGTGAGTTTCATTTGCATATAGTCCTGGGGACCATTCAGGCTTGTTCGCATTTGTGTTCCTCACGTGTTGCCCCAAAAAATGAGGTGATTTGATAAAATGCTATGCCAAGAGATAACCATCCAAGTGCCGGCGGGGAAGTGTTCATATAGCTCAGGCTATCACTTCCTTATGTCCGTCGTGATGGTCAAGTGGTTTAAGGCGTCCCTGTACATACCAGTTGCGTTGCTCCTGGGAGTATGGGTTCGAGTCACTTCTGGGGTGTGAGTTTTCATTCATATATATATATATATATATATATATATATATATATATATATATATATATATATATATATATATATATATATATGTCGTACCTAGTAGCCAGAACGCACTTCTCAGCCTACTATGCAAGGCCCGATTTGCCTAATAAGCCAAGTTTTCATGAATTAATTGTTTTTCGACTACCTAACCTACCTAACCTAACCTAACCTAACTTTTTCGGCTACCTAACCTAATCTAACCTATAAAGATAGGTTAGGTTAGGTTAGGTAGGGTTGGTTAGGTTCGGTCATATAACTACGTTAATTTAACTCCAATAAAAAAAAAATTGACCTCATACATAATGAAATGGGTAGCTTTATCATTTCATAAGAGAAAAATTAGAGAAAATATAATAATTCATGAAAACTTGGCTTATTAGGCAAATCGGGCCTTGCATAGTAGGCTGAGAAGTGCGTTCTGGCTACTAGGTACGACATATATATATATATATATATATATATATATATATATATATATATAAATATATATATATATATATATATATATATATATATATATATATATATATATATATATATATATATATATATATATATATATATATATATATATATATAGGAGGGGTACCACCTCTGGTGCAAGTGTAGGGACCCATAGCCTCGGAGAAGAAAATAAAGAGTACTCAGAGAAGACCTTGTGGATCCTCACTGAACACTTTGATATTTTCTTCTCCTACCACCCCTATTCTTTTGGTATGCGTGTATATTTATCTAACTTTATTTGAAAATGTCATTACACAAAAAGTTACAATATTGATTACATGCAGGGTACAAGGTTGCTTGCCACAAGTTGAATAGTTCCTCCAGCTCCTTAGATGGCAGGCAGGAACCATGGATGCAGTGAGCATTTCCTCTCTGGATTGCCACACTAAGACGCTGAAAAAGAAAGCTGGCAGCACTAGGGTCTCTAGTTGTTTCGATTAGCTTAGACCCCAACTCCTTCAAAAAGCTAGCAGCACTTTTACCCCAGGCACCAAGTGTCTCTGAGGCAATGGGGACAAAATTGTAATGGTGCTCAAGGTCTCTGTATTTACGTGACTTGGATGCTTCCAAAAGATTGGCAGCTCCTCCTGCTTGAGCAGCACTGAAGTCCACATAGGTGATGGCTAAAGTTGAAACGCAAGTGTAGTCCCACACCAACTGTCTACCATTCTTCCAGGGGTTCACCGTGATTCCGTCTGGGCGACCGACAGGCTCATCAGATTTGCGGGACATGAGGTAACGAGGCTCTCTCTCTGCTGGACAACCGGCTGTGGTAAGGCTTCTCTTAATAATGTCATTGACCTCGCCGTGTCTTGCATGCCATCCTCCTGTCCTTTGGCAGAGAAGGCCATGCCGTCCGTACCTGTCGGCCTCTGCCTCGCCGCAAATACACCTGCATTCGGTGTGGATTGGGGCAGCGAGACGGAGAGCTACGGCAATTCAGAGGGCCTGCGGTGTGAGACGGGTGCCGGTTGCTGACATTGGGGTTGCTAATAGGAAATCACCTGCATGGGGAGCTGCTACAGCTCTAAGTCAGGCAGTGTCATGTGGTGTTGTCGCAGCTTCTAGCAAAGTCGCAGCTTCTTGGTCGGCAATGGAGCGATCCCAGCTGGATTGCTTATGGGCTTCAGAAGGCGGTGGTTGGGGTGCTGGTCCTGCAAGAGAGACCCATTTGGTTGTGCAGTCAGTGAAGTTGGGATCATGTACCCCTGCCTGTTGAACTAGGTGCTCAGGTAGGATTTCCTTCACCAAGTTGTCAGACCCCACTGAAGAGGACAGGAACGCTGGTACAGCAATTTGTGTTGCTGTGCGCACGCCAAGGCCCCCGAGTCTGACAGGAAGGGAGGCCTGTTTCCACTGCGAGTTGCTGAGGGAAAGATTGAGGGCTTTTTCTAGTGTTGATTTCAGCAAGCTGTCGTACTCTTCTAATTTAATATTGTTGAAAGATGGCGAACATCTTAGAAAGTAGGTCAGCCTGGGGAGGGACAAGCATCTGGTGATGAGGTAAAGTGCATCATGGGCATCGATGTCTTCAATCCTCTCGTTCATCCTCTTCAGGTCAGTGATCTTCTTACCAAGGACCTCGTCGATGGCATTCCTTCCAAGAGGAGTGTTACCACCCTCGAGACTAAATAAGGTTCTTCTCCAGCAGTGTACATAAAGTATTTAATGTTGGCTTTTAATAACACGTCTAGGGGTATAGGAAAAAGCACTGCATAAAATGGGGAACAATATATTTATGCTGAGGGGGACAAACATAACAATTAAATGGTACGTAAATATAGCCAGAAATATTTATCAGCATGCAAATTAAAATAAAATACTTCTCGAGCAATGAACAATATTAATAGCACTTAAAACTATACATGGGAGAATACAATATCATCTGACCAGGAAATAAAAACTTTGAATTGACTAAATATACAAATCAAGGACTTAACTTAATACATGTTATCCCTCGAACACAACTACCACGCGACTAACCCCACGCGTCTGTCCACCGGCCAAGCGTCTACCAACAAAACAACTAACTATCCACATAACATTGTGGAATTACTAATAAAAATGGTAATACAATATATCAAGACATTATTAATTATAAGAGTACACCATTACATTAGGTTATACTATAGCCTTTTCAGACAAATAAAATGGGAGTTATAAATCAAGGTAAAATCATAAACACTCGCTTGACAATACTTTCCCACGCTACTCACATATCCAACCTGATCAACCCCACAGAGAAACACATGAGAATTGTAACACGAAAGCCTCATACAAATAATATGCAACTCAAGCACACTAATACATTCAATAATATATATCATATAACATACAAATCTCACATTACACAACTGGATGCTATAATGATTAAAGAATAAGACAATACAGTAATAATAATTAAGAGTAATGAGAGGATCTTAACAAGATTCGTAACATCCCTCCCGTCCCCTAAGAAAAAATGAAATTAATTGAAGGTTGATTTCATTTTTTGACTGCATGAATTAACACATGAAAAATTTTCACCACATGAAAATACTTTAACTACATCAAGTACAAAGCAATGAAATTTCATACAGAAAACAAAAATACAAAATTACATACATCTTATGAATAAAGAACACTACAGATTATGGCACTGCAACAGGAAAACTCTGGATAAGGCGTCTGCAATTACATTTTTGCCTCCCAGGAATATGACGAATTACAATATTGAATTCTTGCAGAATTAGAGACCATCTTAATATTCTCTGGTAGACATCCCATTACTTCCTCAGTTACTATGAGGTCTCTCAAAGTCTCAAACTCTGAAATATTAAGTGCTTTAATCCATCTATTAAAGTGATTTAATTTTACTCTTACAAAATAAGAAATAGTCTGGTCCTGTGCTCTTTTTAAACTTCTGAATTTATTCTATGTGCCTCTGGGATCTGCTGGTAAGCATTTAAAATACTTTGCTGAACAAATTTAAAATCGAAAGAATTCTCAGCAGGCAATGATGCAAATACCTCTTGAGCTTTACCCTTAAATTGTCCTTGTAATATGCTAACCCATTGATCTACAGGCCAATTCATGCTGACTGCTAGTTTCTCAAAATGCAAGAAAAATATTTCTGGATCTTCTTCATTAAACTTAGGCAAATCTACACGTTTACTGTACTTAGAAGAACTATTTGTACTCTCTGGATTATTACTAGTGTTACCCAAACCTGCCGCAATCCTCTGCTGTTCTAACCTGTTATTATTTTCAACCATAAACTGCTGAATTTCTAATTGTTTAGTCTGCTGCTCTGCTAGACGTAACTGAGCCTCCAACTCAAGGTGTCTTGTCTGGTTCTGCAACTCCAACCTTTCCTTATCTGCTTCCAATTCAAGTTGTTTTTGCTGGTTCTGCAACTCCAACCTCTGCTTGTCTGCTTCCAGCCTAGCCATGTCTAATTTAGTCTCCAACTCCACCTTTAGATTGCCACCTTGTCACTTGACTCTTCGTCTAAATCTCCTAAACACTCTTCGTCAAGTCTCTTCTCCTCCACCAAGTGTGTGACAATAACTCTTACACTTGAGCTTTCAACATTTTACTGGAAACTGCTAGGTTCAATTTATCAGCCAGCAACAACAAACCAGACTTCTTTAAGTCTTTAATTTTACCAAAATTTGGCTGATCTACCAGCGCAACAACCTGATCCTCCATGGTTGGCTCAATAATCACCACTTACACTTGAAACAACACTGAAAATTATGCTTGGCCCCTGGCACAAGCTGAACCCTTACCTCAAATCGTGAAGCGTTGAAAAGTTTTCACAGCAGCTCAGATTGACAGATAATTACACAGGCTTGATTAGGCGTAACTAGATAATCACAGAGTACCTAGGAAGGCAATTGCTATTAATAATTAGCACTGTTAATTGTACAAACATTACAGGGAATTAATGTATAAGATCCGGACACAGGCCTCCATTTGTTACCACCCTTGAGACTAAATAAGGTTCTTCTCCCAGCAGTGTACATAAAAGATTTAAAATCGGCCTTTATAATATAAGTCTAGGGGTATAAGATAAAGCACTGCATAAAATTGGGAACAATATATTTATGCTAAGGGGACAAACAACAATTAAATGGTACATAATAAAGCCAGAAATATTTATCAGCATGCAAATTAAAATAAAATCCTTATCGAGCAATGAGCAATATCAACAGCACTTAAAAAACTTAATTGAGAGAATACAATATCATCTGACCAGGAATAAAAACTTTGAATGACTAAATATACAAATCAAGGACTTAACTTAATACATTCTCCACTCGATCTCAGCCACCACGCTACTGACCCACGCGTTGGTCCACAGGCCAAGCGTCTACTAACAAATCAACTGACTATCCACATAACATTGTAGAATTACTAATAATAATGGTAGTACTAAATATCAAGACATTATTAATCATAAGAGTACACAATTACATTAATTTATACAATAGCATTTACAGACAAATAAATAGGAGTATTAAATCAAGGTTAATCATAAACACGCGCTTGACAACCCTTTCCCACGCTCGTCACATATCCAACCTGATCAACCCTCACAGAGAAACACATGAGAATTGTAACACGAAAGCCTCATACAATAATATGCAACTCAAGCACACTAATACATGCTATAATATATATCATATAACATACAAAATCTCATATCATACAACTGGATGCTACTAATAATTAGAGAATAAGACAATACAGTAATAATTAAGAGTAATGAGAGGATCTTAACAAGATTCGTAACAGTGAAGACCCTGGGCAGGAACCTTCCCCACCCCCCCTGGTGGTGTAGACCCTGGGCAGGAACCTTCCCCCCCCTGGTGGTGTAGACGCAGGGCAGGAACCTTCCCACCCCCCCTGGGGGTATAGATCCAGGGCAGGAACCTTCCCCCCCTGGTGGTATAGACCCTGGCAGGAACCTTCCCCCCCCCTGGTGGTGTAGACCCTGGGCAGGAATCTTCCCCCCCCCCTGGTGGTGTAGACCCAGGGCAGGAACCTTCCCACCCCCCCCCCCTGGTGGTATAGACCCAGGGCAGGAACCTTCCCCCCCCCTGGTGGGGTAGACCCAGGGCAGGAACCTTCCCCCCCCCTGGTGGTATAGACCCAGGGCAGGAACCTTCCCCCCCCCCCTGGTGGTGTAGACCCAGGGAAGGAACCTTCCCCACCCCCCTGGTGGTGTAGACCCAGGGCAGGAACCTTCCCTCCCCCCCCCTGGTGGTGTAGACCAAGGGCAGGAACCTTCCCCCCCCCCTGGTGGTGTAGACCCAGGGCAGGAACCTTCCCTCCCCTGGTGGTGTAGACCCAGGGCAGGAACCTTCCCACACCCCCTGGTGGTGTAGACCCAGGGCAGGAACCTTCCCCACCCCCCTGGTGGTGTAGACCCAGGGCAGGAACCTTCCCACCCCCCCTGGTGGTGTAGACCCAGGGCAGGAACCTTCCCCCCCCCTGGTGGTGTAGACCCAGGGCAGGAACCTTCCCTCCCCCCCCCCTGGTGGTGTAGACCCAGGGCAGGAACCTTCCCTCCCCCCCCCTGGTGGTGTAGACCCAGGGCAGGAACCTACCCCCCCCTGGTGGTGTAGACCCAGGGCAGGAACCTTCCCCCCCCTGGTGGTGTAGACCCAGGGCAGGAACCTTCCCCCCCCCCTGGTGGTGTAGACCCAGGGCAGGAACCTTCCCCCCCCCTGGTGGTGTAGACCCAGGGCAGGAACCTTCCCTCCCCTGGTGGTGTAGACCCAGGGCAGGAACCTTCCCCCCCCCCTGGTGGTGTAGACCCAGGGCAGGAACCTTCCCCCCCCTGGTGGTGTAGACCCAGGGCAGGAACCTTCCCTCCCCCCCCCTGGTGGTGTAGACCCAGGGCAGGAACCTTCCACCCCCCCCTGGTGGTGTAGACCCGGGGCAGGAACCTTCCCCCCCCCCTGGTGGTGTAGACCCAGGGCAGGAACCTTCCCTCCCCCCCTGGTGGTGTAGACCCAGGGCAGGAACCTTCCCCCCCCCCTGGTGGTGTAGACCCACGGCAGGAACCATCCACCCCCCCTGGTGGTGTAGACCCAGGGCAGGAACCTTCCCTCCCCCCCCCTGGTGGTGTAGACCCAGGGCAGGAACCTTCCCCCCCCCTGGTGGTGTAGACCCAGGGCAGGAACCTTCCCCCCTCCCTGGTGGTGTAGACCCAGGGCAGGAACCTTCCCCCCCCCCTGGTGGTGTAGACCCAGGGCAGGAACCTTCCCCCCCCTGGTGGTGTAGACCCAGGGCAGGAACCATCCCCCCCCTGGTGGTGTAGACCCGGGGCAGGAACCATCCCCCCCCTGGTGGTGTAGACCCAGGGCAGGAACCATCCCCCCCCTGGTGGTGTAGACCCAGGGCAGGAACCATCCCCCCCCCCCTGGTGGTGTAGACCCAGGGCAGGAACCATCCCCCCCCTGGTGGTGTAGACCCAGGGCAGGAACCATCCCCCCCCCCCTGGTGGTGTAGACCCAGGGCAGGAACCTTCCCCCCCCCCTGGTGGTGTAGACCCAGGGCAGGAACCATCCCCCCCCCCTGGTGGTGTAGACCCAGGGCAGGAACCTTCCCCCCCCCTGGTGGTGTAGACCCAGGTAGGAACCTTCCCTCCCCCCTGGTGGTGTAGACCCAGGGCAGGAACCATCCCCCCCCCTGGTGGTGTAGACCCAGGGCAGGAACCATCCCCCCCCCCTGGTGGTGTAGACCCAGGGCAGGAACCTTCCCCCCCCCTGGTGGTGTAGACCCAGGGAAGGAACCTTCCCTCCCCCCCCCCCCTGGTGGTGTAGACCCGGGCAGGAACCTTCCCCCCCCCCCTGGTGGTGTAGACCCAGGCAGGAACCTTCCCCCCCCCCTGGTGGTGTAGACCCAGGGCAGGAACCTTCCCCCCCCCTGGTGGTGTAGACCCAGGGCAGGAACCTTCCCCCCCTGGTGGTGTAGACCCGGGCAGGAACCTTCCCCACCCCCCCTGGTGGTATAGACCCAGGGCAGGAACCTTCACCCCCCCTGGTGGTGTAGACCCAGGGCAGGAACCTTCCCTCCCCCCCCCCCCTTGGTGGTGTAGACCCAGGGCAGGAACCTTCCCCCCCCCCCTGGTGGTGTAGACCCAGGGCAGGAACCTTCCCTCCCCCCTGGTGGTGTAGACCCAGGGTAGGAACCTTCCCCCCCCCCTGGTGGTGTAGACCCAGGGCAGGAACCTTCCCACCCCCCCTGGTGGTGTAGACCCAGGGCAGGAACCTTCCCTCCCCCCCCCCCCTGGTGGTGTAGACCTGTTATATTCAAATTCCCCGCCAGTTGGAACATAACCAATCACAGGCGAGTAGGCCTCTGACGTCATGTCACATTCTCAGCCACCAGCCATGCTTGCGGTAGTCAGTTATCTCCACAGACCCACAGTAGTGAGGACCTCGGCTGGCCAGATATATATCTGTTTGTCTCAGTCAATAAACCTACAAGCGACTACGGTGTATAATATTCAACCCCCACACAAGGCAAAGAATACTGGTAGCAGCAGTGGGATCTAGAAATTTTTTCTGGGAAATTCAAGATAACCAGCATCGCCTCGTGCAACCGCCGCCTCCACCCGCCACCGCCACCTCCATATAGCCGCCATCCTGCCACCCACGCATCAACTATTGTGCCAGACCGGGGTCCTGCCATCAACCCTACTCCAGACCAACGTATCAGAAGTAAGGGTCAATAATTTCCTGTTTGAACGCTAATTCAACAGTGGGAAGGGAAGATTCCCGCGCCAGCTATTTTTGAATCGCGCGCCACGTGGAGCCACCTGCAGCACATCACCTACCACCACCTCAAGCTTTGTGAGTGTTCCAGCTCTTGCATCGTCGTCAGCCATCGTCGCAAGCGTCAATTGATAATTGTGGGGTGTTCTACAAGTTATTCAAAGGAAATTCGTGAAAAAAAAAAAAGACTACGATTGTTTGTTTATACTGACGCCACGTGCCACATCGACGCCACGCTGCCACATCGACACCTCATCACCTCGCCACCATCACCACCACAGCTCCTGCTACATCATCGCTGTGAACTTCTCCAGAGATAGGTGTTCTCCACCACTATCGTCGCAATATCGTCGTCTCAGAATTTACCTTCGTGCTCCCAACTTCGTGCTACTGTGGGGTCCCCCAGCTTCGTGCAACCGCCGCTAGGAGCGTCGCCATCGTACCAGATGTAAACACACCACACATGTGCCTCTTCACAAGTCTCGTCGCCGTTTCTGGTACTGGCTACCGTTATATCGCAAATCCTGCAGCCCTGAGTTAAGTAAATAAGGGTTCAAATATCGTGTGCTATGGTTTAATGAGGTTTAACGTAAATAATATCCATAATATCCTGTGAATTAACCATTCAGTGACTTGTTAAATATTGGAGCTGGGTCCAGTACTCCATGCCCACAGTTTTCTTGTGTGATTTCAACATTCCTGCTTCTCACAGTCATTGATTTGAATATTAAGTGATCTACTAGTGTTATTGGTAAATTCAAATTCCAGAGAAGAAAGAAATAATTGTTTCTAGTAGTATATTTTGCATAATAGAAATTTATTTTTGAAATTTCCATAGACAATTGAACATAGAAAAATTCTGATATTTCTCCAGACCTAACTTTGAAATTAATCCTTTACGCATTTTATTTTACACTTTTATCATAGCATGTTACCCATGTGCCTGTGTGCAATTTGTTTTTGCTAAATCCATTTTTCATGCATTGCCACTTGTTGTGTTGAATCTTTTTAATGAAATTTTGCAATTGCATTTTCCAGTTTTTATTCTAAATTGTGTGCTTAGTCTGGTTTAATTAATTTACATACATCTAATTCCAGTCATTTTTAATGAAAGATTGCTAAAATTAATTCACAATTTGCTTGTTCTTAATTATTTTCTTGCCTAGCCCAATTTAATAATTTTATTTCTGCCAATTTTTTTACTTTAGCCAAGTTGATATTTTTTTGAGTGTTTATTTTGTGTATACTATCTCTGATGCCAGGTGCACTTAATTATAATCTGCGTTCAAATATTAATTCCACGGCTGTAACAATGCCTACCACTGTTGAAACTCCCTCAGACTCAACAGGAGCAGTTGCTCATCCCAATGGCCAGAGATCAGCTCAGGAAATGGCTATTCCTCTTTTTGCTGGCGAATCGCGCCTTTTAGAATCTTGGTTTAGTAAGGTTGAAGCGAAAACAGTTGCACGTTTTTCTAAGCCTACTGATGCCGAATACTTGGCAATTGCACGGTCAGCTGTAGACACAACCAGAGGTGATGCACGTTTCGTTGTTGATGAGAAAGCCATTGTTAGCCTCCAGTCTTGGTCTGAATTTAAAGATTTCTTTCGCCGTCGCTTTGTTAATAAAGGAGACCTTGACCCGTATAGGTTAGTCAAGAAAATTGCCAATGCCACCATGCAGCCTGGTGAGTCGTTTAATGCGTTTACTAGCCGTCTCGATCAGTATCTTTATGCCTTAGTGTCGGCTATGAATAATTCGACTTGGTTAGATAAAGACGACAATCTGTCCCCTGAGTCTATGGCTAAAATGATAGCGTTTGGTACTTTAATGCATTTTGCCCCCGAGCATACTAAGCCAATCGTTGAGCAACAAAATTTTGGTGTTAAACATGAAATTGGTGAAGTATTTGAAGCCATTAACAATGCCGCTGATAAACTAGCTCCCCGAAGTGCTCAACTGTTGCCACCCTCTGATACTGTAAATGTAGTAACAAGCTCTCAGCAGCCTTCCACAAATTCTCAAAACTCTTGGTCGCAGAACCGCACCCATGCTCGTAGCCCCAGTCAAATTCAAATTCGCCGCCTCATAAATTGCCGAAACGCCATAGTCCACAACCATCCGCTTCCTCATGTTGGCATTGTGGTAAGAGTAACCACATCGCAAGGGACTGTTGGTCCGCCCCTAGATCATCACCTCCTAGACAATTCTCTCGGTCCCCTCGTCAATCTAATCATTCTAGGCTACCATATTGCAAATACCATAAACAAGTTGGTCACCACACTGCGGATTGTAGAGCTAGGCAAAGGGCATCTCCACCTCGTAACTCCCATGGTCAGTCTTGGCGAGGCTCACAGCGTCCAAGACATTATCAGAACCCTCGTAATTACAACTCCCAGCCCAACTATAATGCAACTTCAAATTATAATACTCAGTCGCAGAATGCTGGAGTTCAGAATGTTCACTCCATGTCGTCGGGAAACCCCCAAGGCCATCCGCTAACCAATTCAAGCTAGCCAATCCTAGTGCCCTCCCTGTGTATTCAGTAGCTACCCAAAACAGATTTGGACACTTGACAGAGGAGGACACTGACTCTAGACCAGTTGTAGATGTTGACGGAACCACAGTACATTTAACCCAGACAAGACGCAGATATCCCAGACAACATAAGTCAAAAGTAGTAACTTGTCCAGTCTCAAGTGATGGTCCCCTTGTATCAGCCATTGTACATGGTAGAGTTTTAAAAGTTTTTCTTGATTCAGGTGCAAAAATTAATATTGTCAAGCCTTCAGCTCTTAGAGACATTGAAAGTAAGCACCCAACTACTTTAAAACAGTCACACATACCTTTTCTAAGTGGTATTTCAGGAAATAAAGTAAAAGTTCAGGGTGAAATTGACCTCCCACTCAAGTTCAATGATGTCACATTGTCTATAACATGTTTAGTTGTTGACATTATTCATTTTCCTGGAGACATTCTCTTAGGTCTGTACACCATGATTGATGAAAATATTGCATTGTTTCCCCATCGTTGGAACATAAGTATCAAAGACCATATCATACCCTTGTGTAGCATGTATCGACAGGGCCATGAGTTCAATCTTCATTCGGACTATGTTAATTTCGTTGACACCCGCCTTGCTAGCGTAGGTTTGTCAGATCATTGTCGTGTTAGCATACCCGAGAA
This sequence comes from Procambarus virginalis, assembly GCA_020271785.1. Taxonomy (NCBI): domain Eukaryota; kingdom Metazoa; phylum Arthropoda; class Malacostraca; order Decapoda; family Cambaridae; genus Procambarus; species Procambarus virginalis. The sequence goes on from WNGS01007934.1 coordinate 12,842, forward strand.
AATAGGCACTCGATTGAAGCATCGTAGTGGTGCAGTTGTTAAGGAGAGTGAGTATCGGGATCTTCTGGAAGGGGACGCCCTAACAGATTCTCGTTGTCTTGCTCGCCTGGCAGCTTCCATCTCTGAAGTCAGTGGTTCCACGGCTACTGACACTGTGCTGCACTCTCATTCTCTCACCAGAATAAGAGTTAAGGTTCAGGGAGTGCCTGAGTTGTCGGATGTGATTGCGGAAAGTGAAACGTGTAAAGTGAATGGTACGTTTGTTGAACCCTCCTGGCACACAGTGCAGGACGGTACTGTTACATTATTTATTGCAAACACTAGTAATGCCGACATCCATCTCCAGTCTGGTACCCATGTTGTAGATTTTGCCCATTACTCGTTACCGGTGCGAGTTGTGGATGATGTCTCCATGGATCATACTGTTTGTACTCTCACGCCAGGAGAACAGGGATCTCAGCCAGAGGTGCAAGCGCAACACCTCAGTCCTACTGATTTTCCTGACTCTGTGGCTCAACTTTTGGAAATTTTGAACAGAAATAGAGCCGTTGTCGCCTTACCAGGAGAAAAGTTAGGTCTCACTCCTCTTATTACACATAAAATTCCACTTGAACAAGGAACTACTCCTATTTATGTACCAGCTTACCGTCTTCCCCATTCTCAGAGAGCAGAAGCCGATAGACTTATAGAGGAAATGCTACAGAGTGATGTAATCGAATCGAGTAATTCACCATGGAACGCTCCATTGATTCTTGTACCAAAGCGAGATGGGACTTGGAGACCTGTAATCGATTATCGAAAGCTTAACAGAGTAACAATACCTGATCGTTTCCCACTTCCAGTTCTAAATGATTTGTTGCAAAGTATTGGTCGAAATAAAGTATTCTCAACGTTAGATTTGTTGCAGGGATTCTGGCAAATCCCCCTTGATGAAGAAAGTAAACAATTGACAGCCTTTAGTACTCCCAATGGTCATTTTCATTTCAAAAGAATGCCATTTGGTTTGCGGAGTAGTCCAATAACTTTTTCACGGCTCATGACAAATCTATTTCGTCGATTGATAGGAAGTACACTTCTAGTTTACCTTGATGATCTCATAATCATGTCGCAAGATGTTCAGACTCATTTCCAGAACCTTGAAAAAGTACTTGCAAAGCTCGCTGAAGCTAATTTAAAAATAAAGCTTGCAAAATGTTCATTTTTAAAAGAGAAGATTAATTTCCTAGGTCATACAGTTACACCTTCAGGTATTACATTGAATGAATCAAAAATTATTGCTGCCCGTGATTTTCCAACGCCTCGTACCGCAGAAGCCGTAAGACAGTTCACAGGTCTTGTAGGATTTTATCGTTCATTTATTGCTGGATTCTCTATTATAGCCGCTCCACTTTACAAGTTGCAAAGAAAAGATGAACCCTTTGTTTGGGGAGAGGCCCAGGATCAGTCATTCAAAAAACTCAAAGCAGCCTTGATTTCGTCACCTGTCCTTAGGTATCCAGATTTTTCTAAACCTTTTACGTTGGTTACAGATGCTAGTGACATAGGTTTAGGTGCTGCATTACTTCAAACAGAAGGTCACAGAGATCACGCAATAGCTTATGCTAGCCGTACATTATCTAAAGAAGAGAAAAATTATAGCGCAACAGAACGAGAAGCCTTAGCAGTTGTCTGGGCACTTAAACATTTCAGAGATACAATTTATAATTACCCAGTTCATGTTCTTACAGATCACCAACCATTAATTCCCTTGTTCAAAAATAAGAATCCAGTTGGAAAGTTTGCTAGATATTTGCTCACAATTCAAGAATTCAATCCCACATTTGGATATATTCCAGGAAAGCAAAATGTTGTAGCCGATGCGCTTTCTCGACACGTAGCTGCGATTCAGTTAAATTACCCAGCATTAGATGCTACAGTAGTAGAAACGGAACAGCGACAAGACCCCATATGGGCACCCGTCATTAAATTTTTGACTAAGCAAGACACTCGCCCGATTCATAAACCGCCAGTACCATTGAAAGAACTAGTTATGTTAGACAATTTACTGTGCAGAGTAGTAAAGCTAGGGACAGCCCCGAGGAAATGTTGTCAGTTAGTTGTTCCAGCTGTCTTGGTACCAACTGTGTTAAAAATTATCCATGATGCTCCTGCAAGTGCACATCCAGGAAAGGATCGTACACTCCAACAAGGTCGATTAAAGTATTTTTGGCCAAAAATGGCTAAGGACATTACTCATTATGTTGACAGATGTTTAACTTGCCTACAGCACAAGGGACATGTTTCAGGACCTAATCCAATTCAGATGTACCCAACAACTAAAGCTCCTTGGGAACGAGTATCGATGGATCTATTGACAAATTTTGCTGAAACAGAGAAAGGGAACAAACATTGCTTGTAATGGTCGATAATTTTTCACGATTTTGCGAACTAGTTCCTATCC